>VZRO01004332.1:260781-325785 GCA_013397915.1 Daphoenositta chrysoptera
GGGCGGCGGGCTGGGACCGCCGCAGCTCCCCTCCGAAACTCGTGTGTGTGTGTGAGTGAGTGAGTGAGTGGTGGGGTTTGTTCCGTCCTGCTGGTAAGTTACGGCACTTGCTCCCGGGCTTCTCATTTCAGACATTTCGTCCTGTGTCTGGGTTTAAACAGGAGGTCCACGCACGCTGCTGGGAGCCGGGTGCTCGGTGGTAGGAGGGTTGAGGATGAAAGGCGGGGAAGTCGGGCTGGGGTCACGGGAAGGTGTAGTGTGGGCTTTTAAAGCGCTGTCCCAACGTAACCAGTCCTGCAAGGGCACTACCCTGTGGAAGATGAAGAGCTGAGGCAATCTTCTGTCAGTCCAGGCAAAGCCAACCGGCCATAAGGTTCCGTTTCCAGAATGGATGTGGGTGCACATTTCTGTCGCTGTCGCTGTTCTTTTTTGCACCACAGAGAAAACAGTGTATCAATCATGCTCCCTTATATAGGGTAGCAGTTGGGCACATGATTTTCCCTATTACATGAGGCAACTCCTTCGCTACTCCAGCATCATTTTAACATGTGAACGTACAGCAGAAACAGAGTCAGCTTTGTTTGCGATCTCTGGTTGATCTCATGCATGCTTTTCATTGTGAGTAAGGGGCCCCTCGTATCCCTCTTGTCTGTTACGACTGTAAGTGAAGACATGAGATGTCTGTGTTACAAAGGGGTGAGTTATGAAATTTTTGGAGACAAGACATCCCTTCTGTAACCATCTCTTCTGTCTGTTAACTCACTGTGACTAGAAGAGGTTTTCTGGGAGAGGGATACAGTAGTAGAGGGATGGGACTGGAATGGCTCAGCTTCAGTTTCACAGGATTCTGAAGGCAGAGGACATCAGCCCTTTTTAACCCGCAGTCTGCTCCATGGCTCACCTGCTGGCACTCCTGCTGTTGGACTTTTTCTGACACTCATTTCTCCTTCCAGCTGCATCTCTTGGAGTGCAGGCACCTTCAGCCAAGGTGCTTGGATGATACTCTGCTAGTAAAATCGGGGCTCACTGGTGCTTAAGTGCCAGCCAATGCTGACCCCTCTGGGGTTTGGGCTGAAACTTCACCTGCTCCGTGTTGTCCCTTATCTGACAGGAAGTTGTTCAGGTGTAGATGCAGGTACTCCTTGTTTCTGTTCTTGAGCAGATTTGCCTCAGGTTTTGCTGTACAAACCAGCACATCAGCTGGGAATGTTTTCCAGGTCTGATTTATTGGGAACAACAGAGAAGCTCAGGTGATACCACTGACACTGTGACCTGTGCTCACTGTGTACTCCTGATCTCAAGACCATAGAACACCTGCGTGCCTCATGTACAGCTCATTCCTGCCTGTCTCTTTGCAGACGTTGTGACTTGCAGGCATTTGAGACCTGACTTTCAGAAGCTCTGAGTGTCCACATTCCTACTGATAGAGGTGTCTATACTGCCTCAACCTGAGCATGCAAAATCATTAATAATTTGGGAAATTCAGGCCTTTTGTCTCTTACTTTTATATTCAGTCTTTCTGATTGTAAAATGGGGATAAAACATTTTGCTTCCTCCTTTGCAGAGCTCGTTTCTATTCTGCTTGTAAGGAGATAAATTCTTATAAAAACTTTTTTCAATATACAGATTGGCATCTTGCTGAATTGTCTTTCAGAGACACTAATGGCATTTACCACAGTAAATTCTGTGGCAGCTAAGGAAATAAAGCTATTCTTGTCTTACCGACCTGCCTGTATTAGCAGTAATTGTGCTGATGTAATATTGCCAATACAGGTGTACTGTTATGTAGTACTCAAAAGCAGACAGGCCTAATCACTTTTTTTTGTCTATGCGTTCCTCAGACACTACTTTTTGTTCTGAAATTTTAGATTAAAAAATTAAATTATGCATGTAGTATTTGAAGGGGAAGCCCCACACCTTTCTTCTGATTTTGAAACCGAGTAGCACTGAACACAAATCTTTCTCTGAAAGGTTATGTAATGCAGGTTGACTCAAGCCTGGTTGTCATAAAACTTAACTCTTTCTTTCTTTCTTTCTGTAGACACCAAATCTGGATGTTTGAGAATACAGCCAAGCGTATGTGCTAGAAATGTTTGTTAAGGTGGCTTCCAGTTTCCATGAGCATTCAGTTCAGAACCCAGTTGGGCCACTCAGTACTCTTCAGTAGAGTTACAGTTCCTAAAAATGGATGTGGTGAAAAGCAACAAGATAGTAGTGATTCTGAGACCATCCTGCTCCTCAGTCTTAGTGTGCCTAAGAATCATGAAATCCTGGAAGAAGTTTTCTTCTGGCAGTTAAAATTGGAACTTTAATCCATTTATTTCTAACCTACCACAGTTAGGTAAGTGGTGTTAGCAGGTAGATTTTTAAAATCAGAGGTAAATCTCTAGTAGCTGTATGACTTGGGAAAATAGCTCATTAGCTTTCACAAACTTTCCTGGAAGATTTCATGCCATTCTTTGGGGGCTGTTGTCATTGGTGAGTTATTTCCAACCTTTTCTTGACTTTCCTTGGGTATTGCAAGTGAAAACGAGACTCTGGTGAGAAAGTTATTATGCAACCTCATCAGGAGAGCTGTACTGGGAGACAGGGTGCAGTGGCATCCATATGTACTGGGGGGGTTTGGAATTGTTGGTTTAAAGCTACATTATCAGTAGACATCTGCGGCTCAGAAATGCATATGAGGGAGCATGGATGCAGATTCAGACAGCTGGATTAGTCTCAGTATAATTAATTATACAAGGGATTAATGTGTCCTATTGCATTTTCCCAATCTGCTGGATTAATTGCTCTGTAAACAGTCATACGAAGTTCTGAGTGCTGCCTACCTAAGTCATGGAGTTTGAATTGAAAATTTACTGTTTTGTGGGGAATTTTTATATCACCTGAACCTGTTGTTTAAGCGGCAAATAGAGGAGAGTTGATGCATTCTCATACATAGTTTGTGTTTTAAAGCAAATTTATGATTTATACAAATTACAATTTGTTTAGAATTCCCTGCAATATTGTTGCATTTCCGCAGTGTCAGGGCTGTGCAAAGTGTTGTCTCACTGATACTTTCTGCTGTGAATCCCAGTGTGATGACTGTGTAAGGCTCAAGGAAGTGGTTTTTCACTTGTGTTCTACTTCATGCCTTCAAGCTCATTGCTACAGATGGCAGATGCCTGCCTTATTTTTAGCTATTTGAGGACGAAATAAAAAAATCCTAGTGACTCCCCACGATTTGTCATCATGGCTGATCTCCATTAAATTAAACATAGGGATTGGCAGAGGAACAAAACCAGCAGGAAAGCTGCTTCTGTTTGTTTTAAAAAAAGCTTGTCTAAAGTGCTAAAATAATACTGTGAAAAATATTCACTACTACATACAGAGACCCTTGGGAGAAGAAATACTTGCTGAACAGTTTATCCTGTTTTGGATAAGGAAACCGAAGTCTGTATTGGTAAAACAAGTTCCCTGGAAGTCAGTTGTAGAGGAAAGATTGCAAAGCAAAAGACATCCTGGCCTGTGCTCAGACCATTAGACTGTGGGATTCTGTTCAAGGCTGGGAGGAGAATGCGTATTTTGGTGGCTTGCTTGATGGAAAATTTTAAGATGGACTCTTAAAGCATAAGCATAGTCTATTTTTTTTTCTTCTTTTTCCTCCTCAGTAGTGATCTGTTTTGTTGTGCATTTGCTTTGGTATCTTAGAAAAAAATTATTTCAGTGGCCGTACCTAAAGTGCCCCGCTTTTCCCAGTTGCTGCACATGGCATGGTGTAATGGAGAGTGGTCTGTAGCTGTGTTTTAGCAGAGCTGTGGCTGTGCGTAATGTTTACTGAAGAGCTTTGGTGCAAGATGTACTTAGGAGTGAGTGTGTGTTGATAAATTGTATTAACAGCCAGCTTTGATAGCATTGCCTGTGTTGTGTCTGCTGAAACACTGCCCTTGTGAGTTAGCATTACTTCCCAACCAGTGTCCCCTTCTAAACAGAACCTCAGTTTCTATCAGTGATGTGGGGTTGGGAGTTTAAAACTTCTGTGTTGTTAAGTACTCCAAGAACTGTCTCTCTGGCTCGGTAATTCCTTCCAGCTCTTTAGTTTGGGCTGCTCACTCTGGATGAGGCTGGGCTTGCTGTCCCTTTCCTCACACAATTCAGAAACATGGAACTATAGGACCAAAATAGACTGTGACCCAACGGGTCAGGCCTGCATTTCCCTCTGCTGCTGGAAAAGCTCAGCTTTGCAATCCTGTCTTGTTCTCACATGAGAACAAGCCAGTGCTTTCTTTATTCCCAGATCCAGTATTTGGCTGTGAGCGTTGCTGTATACATCAGAAGAAGCCAAAGGAAATGTTAATGTCTTGCTAGCTGTCTAATAGTTATTGGCTTGGTGAGGAGTGTTATTGGCCACTTGGAGCTGCTGAGCCTTGAGGGTCTCATGTTGTGGGTTTGTTTTGGTTTTTTTCACTTTTTTTTGGAATATAAATTTGCTTGTCTTCATTCATAAAATTATTACAGTCATTCATTAAAGTCTTCCTAAGCTGTTTTCCTTTGACCTGCTGCAGCAGTTAGTTGCACAAGGTAATTATATGGTAATATAAGGTAATACTATTTTATTACACCAGGAATTGTGGCTTTGTTCTTGTACTCACCAGGGGTTTGTTTAGAGTGCTCAGTGTGTGTCTCAACTTTCCTCTGATTCACAAAAATTTGAACTCGCCTATATTCTGAAGAGGACACTATTGCCTGCATACCTCTGGAAATTTCTTCCTTGCACCCCCTAAAGTAAGGTCTTTGAGGGCATTTTTAGGAAATGTATAGGATTTCTGTTTTTAAAAATAGCTTTTTCAGTATCTTGGATAATTTTGTTTGTCTGAAGTATCCAGAACTTAAATCTATGTCCTATCCTTAAGCATGTCTGCAAAATGAGCTCACTGAGCTTATTGCACTTTAACGTTGAGAGGCTTTTCCTGAAAAACTTTTCTTTCCTGTTCCCATATTTGTATGTGGGTATTTGAAGTACTGTGGCAGCTACAAACGGCAGGCGCTGCCTTCCCCTTGTTTTTAGCT
Organism: Daphoenositta chrysoptera; assembly: GCA_013397915.1. Lineage (NCBI taxonomy): Eukaryota > Metazoa > Chordata > Aves > Passeriformes > Daphoenositta > Daphoenositta chrysoptera. The sequence continues at coordinate 265,831 of VZRO01004332.1, forward strand.
AAAACTCTTATTTTTCCCCCTTACCTTTCTGCTTAGCTCTACTCTTCCTTGCTGAAAACACTTGAACTAACTCATAAAGTATTTATGGCGTTTGTTAATTCTTGCCTTCATCTTGCTACTTTGACCCTTTGGTTATGGCATCTGTGTAGAGGACTGATAGATGGAGCCTCTTCAGCCAGAGTTGTGCTATATCAGAGAAGCCTGTGCTGACCTGGAGTCGGTTTTGTTTTTACAGAGGATGTTCTTGGTTCTTAAGTCACTGAGCAAAAATTCACCTGACAGTGGTGATTCCCCACCCAGCTGTCCTGTTTGATAGAGTCTGGGCTGCACTTCAGAGGGGGGTTCTGTCTCTCTCTGTGCCAAATCCCCCTCTTAATCCATCACTCTGTATGGCATGAGGACTTGGAAAACGTGCTGACTTGGAGACCTCCCTCCTAACCGGTTTTGCCTCCCAGCTCTGGCCAGGTGGTGGGTGTGTGCCTTTGGATCCAGCCGGAGTTGAAAGGTTGTGTTGACTTAGCACTGGGGCAGCTCTGTGCAAGCCAAATATTTAGCTTTCCATCTGATAACCTGTCGGTTGTTTCCTCCCTTGCAACAACCAAATGCTTATTTTATTGCCAGACCAAGTTAGGGCTTTCACAGAAGTTTTGCATCTTTTTGGCTTTTGGTGTGGCAGATGTGAAGATGCTGACAAGGTGGCCTTGTGACCAAAGATTGGGTGCAGCCATCACTGTTCCTCTGTTCTCTGGTGATTTTTTTTCTTTTTGGTGTTTTTTTGGGTGAACTGATTACTAGCTTTGTGTGTTTTTCCAGCTGTCAAAATGAGTTCCTGTTTTGATTGTTTTTTAATTTAAATTTAAATAAGTAAAGGTTCACACTAAAAGGAAGTAAAAATAACTTAGAGTAACTAGGACTCTCAAAGTTCAAAAGAAAACTTGTCTGATAATTTGCAAAGATTTTGTTAGAATTGCTGAACAACTACAAGTTTAGGGTTAGGCTGACCAGCTGCAGTGAGTTGAATCGAGGATTTTAGCAACCAAGAGAGCATTTTCAGTTTCAGAAATGAGCCGTGCTTTGTGTCAGTGCTCTGCAGCCGTGTCGTGGGGGTGGCTGCCTGCGAGGGAGCCCTGCACACGTGGCAGGTGTGTTTCTGTGCAGCACAGACACCCTGAATGGAAAGTCTTGCTGGGAGTGTCTGTGTTGCTGAAGAGGCAGGCAGAGTCCCTCACCACAGAGGCCATGTGTTGCTTCACCCGCAGCTGTCACATGCTTCCTCGGCAGGAAGAAGGCTGCTTTAATCGAGATGGAGAGTTGCAGTGAGAGAACTGTGGTCTTCTTGAGCCACATTGCTGCAAGTGAGGATGGTCATGTTTCCCTTTCTGCTCTTGCAAGGAACAGGTTGTAGGACTTGTGGAGCCAAGGAGAGCCACGTGAATTTTTCCAGCCTCTGAGAGTTCTCATGCCTCAGTGCAGCAAGCTTCCCGAGAGGACTGGAGAGGCTCCGAGTTTTCTCCAATTACAAAACATTAACGCCATCAAAATAACTGACTGCACTTTGTAGCGTTTCCAGCAAAGAGATGGGGAACCAGGCACACTTTCCATTCTGATGAGTCACTGACTCTCTCCTGATTTGCCTTTTGCAAGAGCTGTTTGGGCAGCTGCTGATGTAGGAACATGATTCTGAGTGATGGTCCTTGGGGGAGCAGGACAGGGCTGCACACTGCTTCACCTCTGAACTGGTAAATAATTCGTCTGCCTAGCTCGTTATCAGTAAAGTTTTGCACACAGCTGTGGTTCTTGCCTGCCTTGATCCTGCCTCAGCAGGATATCTGGGGAGCTGATGGGCAGGAGGGGTATCGTTGCACAGAAAAAAAAATTACCAAGTGCTTTCTGTAGTCCTAGAAACAGGAACTGGAAATCAAAACATTTGATGCCTTCTGTTCCTAGATTTTCTTACAACTGTGTCACAAATGAAGGTTTTGTCTCTGTCCTGAAGCATGGTCTGTCCTAAGACCCAAGAGCTGTCCATACCCACATCCATTCCCTGTGTGTGGGCAGGACCACTGTCTGCTGTTCTGTAGCTGGTCCCCAGATCCTGCCTGTGGGTTTTTGTGATGCCCACACCTGCCTCAGAGAGCAGATCTTGGAGGCTAGGTGTATCAGTTCCGAGGATTTGAGGATGAAGGGACTACAAGGATGTGACCTATTTTTTGAGGGAAATTGTAGGTGAACTGGAAAGAACAGTGTGGAATCACATTAAAGGACTAAAGAGTCTTGTCAGGAAAAGCTTTTATCTTTCATTACTCACTTCTTCTGCCTGACTCTATAAAATAAGACCACTGATGGGGTGGGGAACGCAAACAGAAAAGGGAGCAGGGTGGACTCTTCATTAATACTTAATATGACTTGGAATATTATCTGTTGGAGTAAGGGGTTATGGACACCTTTTTTTCTTGATCAGATATTTTTCAAAATAGAATCATGCCTTTGTTTATTAATTGAAAGCTATAAAAGGGCTTTTCCCCATGTCTTTCTCCTCCAAAAGGAGGGCTGTTGATTGGTTCAAGGTCAAAAAAAGCAGACTTAGAGTCAATCTGATCTGTAATCTCACTGCTTTGTTTAGCTTTATCTGTGGAGCTTCAGTTTTGTGTGGCTAGTTTTACAAAATAAAAGCAAACAAAAAAGGAATAGTTCTTAGGCAGATTTTGCTCCAACAAACGCCTACCTAATTTGATCTAACTCAAGTAAAGTAAAGTTATTTAAAGCTTGGCTTGAGGAACTGCCCAGTCTATATGTTCATGAATCACTGTGAAAGGGCTTATTCAAGTGCATTTAAAATATGTGCACTGACGTTAAGGATGGCTTCTTTCCATGGGCAGTTGTTTTTACTGGTAGAAACCTGCATTTTACTGGTTTGCAAAGCCAGGGGCTGGAATTGCAATTACTTCGTGTCCAAGTGTCTGTATTGGCGAGTGTGTGAGGCATACTAATGGGGTGATACTAATGAGACCTGTTAAATTATTTATATGAATTATTGAATGTGGTATAAAATACCTTCCACTGTTAATAGCACTAATTAGACCACCAACATATTGCATCCATTATCATAAATATCCTGTAGGTCGAATCACACCAATTGTTTCAGCTACCACAGACCATGTGGTAGCTAAATTTGACTTAAAAAGGCTTTCAAGTTCGTTATTTTTTAGAGGTTTTTCTCATTTTTTTTCCTTCACTTTAGCTGCTTATCAAAAGTGTCTGAATGCCCTAAGTGAATTCTGCATTGTTTATTGCTGCCCCTGCTCATCTTGCAGATGCAGGAGAATTTTCTTGTTTATATTTAATTCCTGAAATAGAAATAATCCCAAATAAAACTCTAGAACATCCTAGGGAAAATTGTCTGAAAGCTATAAGTCTTGACTAGAAAGGTAAGGAAGGCTTCAGTCTCTGTGGTGTTGTTATTGGAGAGATGAGAGTTTTAAAATCTGCCAAAACACATTATTTACTTCAAAACCAAAATTCTCCAATGTTTGCTCACCTTTTATGCATTTTCACATCTCCTTTTTCATTTTGTTTTTTTCTCTTCAGGATCTCTCCTTTTTGGTGCGGGTTTTTTTTGGGGGGTTTGGTTTGGTTTTTCCAAGTGACTTTCATGTGGGTATGTGGAAAGCATTCATCTTTTGAAACATCTTGATTTTTGTTGAATGTTGGAGAATTGGTGTCCTGGTTTCAACCATGACAATTGTTCATCGGAGTGGAGATGAAGGATGGGAAATTTTAATACAAAGGGCAATTCTTTGAGGGAATTTTTTAGAGAAGTACTCCTGCACACTATGTTCATGGTGACAGTACTGTGACTCACTGAGAAAACTTCTGGCATTTCTGCCAGCTGTGATTTCTCAGGATTTTAAAGGAGGTGATGACTGAATTATAAATAGACCATAGGTTCCATCTGTATATTTCAAAGCTACATCTAAAGTTTCCCAGAAGGTGGGTGTGCTTTTTAGGCCCATGGGTTGGTTCTGGCTATGATATTTTTCCAAAAGGGCAACTGATTTAGACTCTGGGCACACAGACACACCAAAGTCTTTGTAGTGAGATGCTCACTCAGTGTCTTTTTCCTGTACTGCACACATGCATTCCAGTTCAAACCTTCACTGCCTTATGTCTGGTATGTGTTTCCATTGGAAACTTTCCTGACTGCCAAAATCCTTGCAGTGTCACGTGGCAGACCAGTGAAATAGAAGAAAAATTGTATGGGAGGTGATGAAGTCTGTGCCAGAAACGCCACCATTGTTTCTGATATTCTGAGTTGCCCAGCCTCTCTCATACTAGTTCAGTTTAAGGAATTGATAGATATAAGTGTGTTGTTAAAAATAAATAGATAAATAAATATGTGCAAGCTTACTTCTGAGTTATTTTTCTTTTGAGGGCTGGGTTATGTGATTGCTGTATGTGCATTTGAAGTACATGCATGCATGTGTGTTTTTCTGCACTGCTCTGCTAACTAAGCACACTTTCAAATGGATGCATTACCTTGGTGTCATTTGGGCATTCTTAGAACAGAAGAGAACTGAATAATGCAGTTTCCTTCACGGACACCAGTCTATCTGTTCAGAGCTCTGTCAGAGGGTGTCCAAATTACCTACCAGCATTAGAGCGTGGCAGGTGATGTGCTGGGTGGCTAAAAAGACCTGCAAAGCTGTAGGAGCTCCACCACAACATGGAGAGGGCTCTTTCCAGGCTTGCTTTTGAAATAAAGCATGTGTTTGTGTTGTCTCCAGCTCTGGAGATGCTCAGCGGTGCTTTCCAGCCAGCAGTAAGTGCTATCAGTCATTGATGGCTAATGTAGGCAGCTCCTTTTTAAAGACACAGTGTCAGTGGTGTTCATCCTGAGTGTGCAAGCAGACACTGGCCTGCTGCCACTGAAGTGGCACAGTGTTTTAGAGTGGTGATGGCTGTCCCACAGTGCTCTGAATGTGTGAGAGTGACTTCCTTCTGCATGAGTTTGCTTGGCTGGAGTGTGAGCTGGGTGAATGCAGCATTCACGCTGGGCAGGGACTTCGCATGCAAGATGGAGAAGTGCAAAGACGTTTATTGCGCAGCTCAGGTTACCTAAATACTGGTGCACAAACAGGATATAACCTCATATAAACAGGAAGATCATATCCCAGGATTTCACCCAGTCACCTGGAGTATTCCCTAGATATTACCTATTATGGTAAGGTGTAAATAATACCATATAAGGTCACTAACCACAATCTTCCCGGCCCATTGGTCAAGAAGGTCACTAACCCACAGTCCTCTTTTCTAGCCCATCTCAGGTGACCTGGAAGTGTTTCCATGATTACCACAGGGCCTAGGGAAGATGCTTTTGTAGGCCTTCAGGCCTGCTCTTCTATAACACCCAAGGTGTAACCCAACAGGTGACAAGCAGTTTAAAGCTTAAGTGATGTTTCTGCCTCCTTTGCAGACTTGGGAAGGCTTTTGGATCGTTGTCTGGGTGTCGGGGCACAGCCTGCTGGAGGCACTGGAAGTGGACTGGTTCCTGGTCATGCCCGGTGGAAGGAGGGGACCCAGCCGGCAGCAGCTAAGCCGTTCAGCTTTGCCTTCTCTCCAGACTCTGGTCGGCGGCAGCTGTGGAAACAGTGCTGGTTTGAGGAACAGGTGAGGACAAAGGTAGGGTTGTTGAGACACTGGTGGCTGGGTCAACGCTGCAAGCAAGGAGCCTTGATCCACCCTGAGCCCTGCGCAGGAGTGTGGCTTTGTGGTGAATGTGAGGCACTGGGAGGTGGGAAACTTAAGCTCTCTGCTGTGGCATTAGGAGATGGCCCATCCAAGAGGGAACAAGTCCTGCGTGACAAACCTCTTCCAGCTTCTCTTCTCAGCTCTGCTGTGGTACATGCTTCCCTCTGCAGCCCCTCTTTTGACTTCGTGCATTAAAACCAGCCCCATGGAGGGGATTGTGGAAGTGGTCTCAGCCCCCCTTCACCACCCACTGTGGTCACGACAGCCAGGGGTGGAAATCACACAGTGCTCCATTTGTCTTTCTTGCAGCAGCGCCCAGAGCAGTGAGTCCTAGCAAATGATGAGTCCTTGTCTCACTTACTTGCCTTCACTACCCTGGGGAATTAGTGTGACACGTCTGAGCACAGCTGTGACTCCTCTTCCTCCTACATAATAGAAAGGCAGGGCAGGAGGATGCCCATATTCTGTTTTAGACCTGTTGGTTGCAGATGAAACTAATTCTCATAGTTGGTAAAGATGACATCCATTTTCTGGGGAAGCTAGGGGCTGAAACAGGAATACACAGTGACATTGAGATCACCACATTTGGTATGAAAACTGAAAAGGCCCAGCATTACTTCCTTTCATAGAAAAGTTGGCAGACTAGAGAAGCTATTTGCTGCATACTGGGGCCCTGGTTCATTCTTGCAGAGTAGAGCAATCCAAGCCATTTAGCTTTGGCCTTTACAGACTTCTCTGTCTAGGGCAGAGGGACAGATAGCACAGTTTGAGGTTCTTGAGGAGCAAGTGACTGTTGAGACTGTGGAGTCAGGGCCCCAGGGTCCTGGAAGAGCGTTGCTTATCTGGTTTTAGTCAGACACAGCATAGTTATGACTGAACTTCCTCCATCAGTTCAGTATGCCAGAGCTTTTAGTTGTCCTAGCCTCCTCTGAAAGCTAGGAAATAAGGAAGTCTGAGAACACTTGAGAGGTTAGTCTCTAGGAAGTGGCTGAACTGCTCCACATTCCATTTTTAGTTACTCCTCTTTTAAAAAGAGGAACTATGAATGGAAAGACAATGGGCACTTCGCTGTTCTGGAGAAGGAGGCTGGGTGCTACTGTAATGTCCTGGTGATGGGTGAAAAGAGCCAATATTACGTGTTTGGTGTAGCACAGAGTCCTTAATGATTTTTGCTCTGTACCTCTGCTCCTCAGTTTGCAAGTTTACTGAAATATTGCCGGGCATGTTACAGCACTTCTGACAGATCAAGCTGTTGCCCAGAGAAAATTCTGGATAAGGGTTTTGTCTGAGTTAAGATGATGGAGCTCACCACCAGCCTCATGTCAGAAATATGAATGCAAGACTGCTGTCATCTCTCCCCTAGTAATGCCCAGTCTCAAATTTACAACCTCAAGCACTCTGTCCTGGAAAATGTCAGAGATGATGTAGGATGTTTACCAAGTAAGTGATACCTGTCTGCTTCAGGAATGGTAGTGCCATCAGCCTCTCGGCGCCTCCGATCACAGCACTGATAACTCCAGAGCCTGTGCGTCACTGCCGGATCCCTGAACTGCCATTGGATGGGAGCCTTCTCTTTGAGTTCCTGTTCTTCATCTACCTTCTGGTAGCCCTCTTCATTCAGTACATCAACATCTACAAGACTGTCTGGTGGTACCCATACAATCACCCTGCTTCCTGCACCTCACTGGTGAGTTCCCCAGCAAGTGCCATCACTTGGGCTTTTTCATTACACAGCTTCTTTTCATGCTTCTCCAGTCCAGGAATCACCAAGCATTTGGCATTAAGGGAGTGAATGAGAGTTCACATGCACCCCCATCAGCCAGGGCCATGTCATCCCCCATTTTACAGGGGAGAAAATACATGGCAGGTGAGAGAGAGGAGTTAGCAGGACTCCTTCAGGGGAGATTTCATGCAGGTACTTGCATGGCCTAGCTAGCCCCTAGGGTTTGACACAGAGTTGAGACTCCAGGAGCTGTCTTCTGCTGTTATTGCCCCTTCCTAGTCGAAACAACAGAGCCTGAGAGAAGAAAGATGTGCAGATTTTCGTTAGGATCCCACAGCAGGTCAGCAGCAGAGTTGGGGAGGAGGTCAGATCCTCAGCTCACGTAAAGCTCTCACCCTCCTTCGGTTTCAGTGTTCTTGCTGTCCCAATGAGCTGCCTGTGAGCCAGCAAGCTTCACGTGAGCAAAGCCAGCCTGTGCAGCTGGAACCCTGTCCTTTAAGCTGCTTGGAAGTCCCTCAGTTACCTGTACCAACAGGTGGTGCTGGTGTTCCAGTCACCAGCCTCCTGCTCAGCTCTGCCGTGCTGGACACAGCTGGCTTAGAAGTAAAAGCATTCTGTTCAGGGCTCTCTACCCGACAGCATTTAACAGTCATTTGTTTATTCCCATCACAACTCAAGCACTCTTCTTTATCCAAAATGTCCTTGAAGTACCAAACAGCAGTATTCGGAGTCTGCTGACAATTCTGGACAGAATATATTTGATAGCTTCACTGAAAAATTTTAAGAGCTGTATCTAACTTGATACAGCCAGAGAACTTCTTCATGGCCAGTAAAGATGAGGTTTCTCAAAACAATTTAGTTTCATCAGGAAGTACTGGTTGCTACAGACCATTTTTGAGACCAAGAGGGAAAGTGAGCTGGTGTGCTCGCTCTGGACTCCATTTTGGCTGCTCTTCCTCTGGTTGCTCAGGGGCTTTTCTGTGGAGAACCTGCAACCTGTTCTCCATAGTAGGATTCTGGTTCTGGATGTCCCTTTGACCCCAAAAATACCTGCCTGAAGGGTGGGTTTGTTTTGTTTTCTGTGGAAACCTCTCCATGGGAAGGAATCTCGCTGTGGAGCAGATCTTGCTTCTGGAGACATTCCTGTGTTACTAGTGTAATCCCTTTTCCCTCATCCCTAATAGAGAGATTTGGGGAATGCTTACATGAGGTCATAATTTACTCTCCAGCAGCCAACTTTCTAGTCCCACCCCATCTGGGTGGTTTCAGAGTCCCTTTTCCTGGTGAAGACCTTTTTTCTTTCCTCCTTCAGAATTTTCACCTCATTGACTACCACCTGGCGGCGTTCATCACAGTGATGCTGGCACGGAGGCTGGTGTGGGCCCTTATCTCTGAGGTAACATTCCCACCATTCCCTCTCCTGCCTGTAGAACTGCTGCAGAACATGGTCATCCATGGCCTAAGAAAATTCTGCAGGTTGGAGGGTTTCTTCCCTCAGAAAAGTCTGTGTGTGAAGGACTAAGATTTTGGGGATGCCCTTCTGCCTTGGAGTTTTCTCCTTGAGACCAGACATGTCCTGCAATATTGGGTAGCTCTATTGCCTCTGCATCTAAGAGGAGTTGAAATGGTCCCACTTGTTCATTTATCTCTGCAGGTACAACACTGTACCCCACTATCCTATGCTAGAGAGGTGGCTGAGAGAATTGCAAGTCAGGTAGCAAAAAGGCAAATAGGGAGGTTGGCCAAGACAAGAAGAATGAACAGGAGATCAGAGGAGGAAAGGTCAGGAGGAAGATGTCTGACTACACTGAAGTGAAACAGGAATACTGGTAGAACTGCTTTTCCAGTTGTGGTTACTCAGTAACTCAGACTCTGGTCATGTCACCACAGATTGTAAGACCTTCCTTCTCTGTGTTTGTGGGAGCAGAACCAGGCCAAGTAGGTCTCTGTTAAAGGTAATTTTCCAGAAAATAGAAGTTTTGTCCACTGAAATGGTTAATACAACTCTAGGGTAAGCAACTAAGGAGTGTTTAAAAATAAGTAAATAAAATAAAGGAACAGTTATGTCCTGTTGAATAGATGAATGGAGACAGTGGGAACTCTGAAGTTCCCTTTTCATCTGATTCCTTCCATTTTCATTTATGTTCACAGCCTCCATAAAACTTCCCATAGACTGAAATTTCTGCATTGAAATCTTCCATGCAGGTTCTTGCATATCCCATATATTGGCTGTAACCCTTAATAATGTTTTCATAGTTCAGTTTCCTTCTCTCCTCTGGAGATTGGATCAGGCTTTCTTGCTGTGGTGCCTCCTCACGAGACTGCAGCCTGAACATCCAATAGAGATAAATTATGGAAATCTGTGTTTGGGATTGCCAAAGGTGTACATCTTCTCGTCCCTCAGCTGAGAACTGTGACCTTTCAGAATGCTCAGACCTGATCCTTCTAAAGAAAAGAGAGAGAGGAAACGGATTTCAGGCTATCCTGGACTATCATAAGAGCAATAAGGGACTTGAGCAAAAATATTTTTCTACTTTGCAGCCCTGAATTTTTCTTCAAAGGCCCTATTTTAGTCATGCCTCACAACTTGTGATTATTTTAATCTTTTGGATCTTGCCAATTATTAACAAAATCAAAGGCATTTACCTTTGTAAGAGAAAAAATTTCCTGCTTCTGAGAGGAAGAGGGCAGCTATCCCTCTTCTAGTACCTTCTGCTCCTCCTCCACAGGCATCCCTTGTGCTCATCTTCTAGGCACTGGTTGTTATAGGACTGCTGAGTGTCTCCTCTCCATTTGCAGGCCTCTCAGGTGGGTGCAACATCAGCGATTCACTACATGGTGCGCCTGGTGCTGCTCACCCTCTGTGGATGGGTGCTCTGCTGGACTCTGGTCAACCTCTTCCGCAGCCATTCTGTTCTCAACCTTCTCTTCCTGGGCTACCCGTGAGTGACACCACTTTGTACCTTCTGGGCAGGGGGAGCGCAGCTGCTTGGGGGTGCCATGAGCCACCGTGGGAAGCAGAGCTGTTGGCTGTAATGTCTCCTCGATTTAGGATTAAAAAGGAAGCAGGAGTGGCTGGGGGAGGTGGCACTGAGCTGATGAAATGAATTGCTTCAGTTGCTGTCTGTGTGACGGGCCTTTACTGCCACTTGAAGACTGAGCCATTGGGATTGTTGGTTCTACAAATCAGATTTAAAGAAGCTTCTCTGCACAGGTGTTGAAGCTGCAGCCCCTGGCCTTTTAGTGGGGAGAAGAGTTGGCTGTTAGCTTCTGGAATGAGGGTTCCTATGGGCTGTCACTCTTGTCAGGGCCATTATCTGTTGAGGAGGTTCCCCCTGCTCCCTGTTGGGATGGCTGCTATTTCAGCCATTGTTTTCTTTCTTTCATGGCAGGTTTGGTGTCTACGTCCCTCTGTGCTGCTTCCACCAGGACAGCAGAGCACAGCCTCTACCTGCAGACTGTGGTTACTTGGTACAGGACCAGGTGGCGGATGATGGGGCTTCAGCTGTCAGCAGCCTGGTCAAAGACTTCTTCTCGCTTCTGTGGGAATCCCTGAGAGAACAGTTCAATAATCCTACGTCTATCCCCACCCACAGCTGCCCCCTTTCCCCAGATCTCATCCGCAATGAGGTGGAGTGCCTAAAAGCAGACTTCAACCGCAGAATCAAGGAAGTTCTCTTCAACTCTCTCTTCAGTGCCTACTACGTGGCATTCCTGCCACTGTGCTTTGTGAAGGTAGCTGTTGTCTGGCTCTTTCTGTGCCCCTGCCTGCCGTCTCCTTCTGACTGTTGTGTGAACTGCTGCCAGGCCAGATTCCTGGTTAATTCCCCTTTTCTCTGTCTCCCCTTTGGCAGCCCGGATAGCGGAGCATGGCTGCATCCGGAGTGCACTAGTACTGCTCCTGGTTGGCAGATAGGTATTGCCATAAATGTGATGCACCTCTAGTCCCATCACCCCACTTACTAACTCCCTTCTCCCACCCCCTGTCCTAGGCAGATGGATAGCTGTGTTCTTCCTAGAAAACAGAACCTGTTGTTACCTGTCTCAGATCCAACATCGTGGCTTTTGAGTGCTTGGATCAGAGGCTTTGGTGGTCAGCCTGTTAGAGCCAACTAGGATGCATGAAAACTAAATCTAAGAACCTCTTGTCAGTGTGGGGGTTGTATTTTTCCATCTGTCATTTCTCTAACTTGAACAAGCTCCAGTTGGTGCAGAGAAATGGGCAGGGCTCCACAATCCATGTAGCAGTCTTGGTGCAATTGGTGCTCCTGGGGCAGTTCTGTGGCAAGCACACTGCCTTGTTACCTGCTGCTGGAGGAGGAGATGCACCAGCTGCAGCATCATCCCCTGCCCTTTCTCCTTCAGCTCAAGGAGAAGGGAATCTTGAGTGTCTCCTAAGCTGTAACCCTCGGAAATCACCGGTCCAAAAGCGCATGCCTGTAACGTGTGGTGTGGGTCTGCTGGATGCACATGCAATATGTCCCTTGTCATTCCTCTTGTTTTGTGACAGTGGTGCCAAGTTCTTGTCTGGTCTCTTCACAGAGCACCCAGTACTACGACATGCGCTGGTCCTGCGAGCACCTGATCATGGTGTGGATCAATGCCTTTGTCATGCTCACCACGCAGCTGCTGCCTCCCAAGTACTGTGACCTGCTCCACAGGTCTGCCGCCCACCTCGGCAAGTGGCAGAAACTAGAACATGGCTCCTACAGCAATGCTCCACAGCACATGTGAGTGTGGGGATGGGCAGGGCTTGGCATGCCTAGCAAGGGGCTGAGATGTTCTAGCAGATACAAGCAAATACCAGCAGTGCTTATCTACTGAGGATCTCTCCACTCCCCATGCAGCTCAGCTGGCCTTGTTCATTGAAAACAGAAATGTCTGCTCTAGAGAGCTGTCTGAGCTCCTCCAGTCACTGCTGGTTCCTTCTCAGAAAGAAATGCTGAGATTCTTCTTGGCCACTGGAGAGTATCTGGAGCAGAGGCAGGGAGTGGCCCCTTCCACTGCAGTGGACGAGGTTCTTGCACTGTGAGCCATTTGTTCATATTACTCAGAGTCCATTGAATGGGCTTGTGCTCACCCCTTGGCGCTCTTCCAGTGGGAGCTAGGACATGTCCTTGTGGCAGAGGCTTTGGTGTTTTTCAAGATGCAGTCCATTCCTGCGAACTGTCCTTCAGGGGGTTGGGAGCACAGATGGTAACGCTCTGGCATTGTTTCTGCACAGCTGGTCAGAAAACACAATATGGCCACAGGGAGTTCTGGTGCGACGGAGCCGGTGCCTGTATAAAGCAGTTGGGCCTTACAACGTAGCAGTGCCTTCAGATGTGTCCCATGCCCGCTTTTATGCAAGTATCTCTTCTCTTGCTCGGTGCCTTACAACTGTGGGAGGGAGGAGAGGCTCAAACCCAGCTGCAGCAGAGCAGACAGTGCAGGACAGAGTTCACTGTTACATGACAGGCTGATGCTGCTGAGCAAAATACACACTGGCAGCAGTGGAGCTTTCCCATTCAGCATTACAGTGACCTCTGGGCAAGATGGGAACCACGGCTGCCTTGTCAGTGCTTTCTCATTGAGGTGACACAGCTCTCCCAGCAGGCAGTGGCATTCTCCCAAGGGGGTTCTAGTTAACATCTTTCAGGGAAATGGGAGAGTGGGTCAGCAGGCTAATAGGTTTATTTCACCCGCTTCCCGTTCTCAAGCAAAATGCCACTTCCACATGCCTTGTTTCTTACTGTTTCCCTTAAGGTAGCAGCTGGTGGTGGCTGGAGCACAGGCATTGCTTCTGCCCCACCGTGGTCCCTGACAGCATTATCTCCATATTCCTCCTCACTTCAAGCCAGCACCAAATGACAGAAATCTCTCCTTAACTGTTTCCCTGCAGTTCCTTTTTCACCGTCCATTACGGCTGCTCAACCTGCTGATTCTCATCGAAGGCAGCGTGGTCTGCTACCAGCTCTACTCCCTGCTGCGCTCAGAGAAGTGGAACCACACCCTCTCCATGGCCCTCATCCTTTTCTGCAATTATTATGTCTTATTTAAGCTCCTCCGGGACCGGATAGTATTAGGCAGGGCATACTCCTACCCACTTAACAACTATGGACTCAAGGGACACTAGGCCGGCCAGACGTGTACCCCTTCTCCTCCTCTTCCCACAGGGCAGGGAGGAAACCTCAGAAAAAAAAATATTTTCATACAGTTCTATTTTTTTCTTGCGACGTTTATAAATATTTAAAAAATTTTATATTTTGTATACTATTGTTTTTGTGGGGTGGGAAGGGAACCAGTGGCAATTAAATGTCGCTTTATAAACAAGGTGTTATTTTATATATATATATATAAAAAAAAAATCCATGTGTATATACCGTATATCTATACCCTTACATATATCTATGTGAAGCAACAGGATTGTGTGTGTGGTTACTGTGTCTGCTTTGCTCACAGAACTGCTGTTAATTAGGAACTGGTCTGCTGTAGAATTTGGATAAACTAACAGCCAGGGGAAAAAAGGAAACACAGAGGCCTTTCACCAGGATGAGTAAAGTTTATTTTAGTGACCTCAGTACCAGGAAAGTCTTGCACTGGAAATGTGCATTGATGAGATATGTTTAGGCCAAGGGAGGAAGCAGTATGTGAAAAGAGAGGCTGAGTTACTGTCAGTCAGTAAAAACTCAGTTCTTTCTTCTTCCCACTGTTAGGAGGATGCAGGTGTTTTTATAAAATAACTATTTGCTTTAGTCTGTCTCCTCCTAGCAACCTGAGCTCCCTCACCATGCCCACAGAATGAACTAAATATTGAAATTATAATTTTAGGGTAGTGTAGCATTTAGGAAGGGATTTGAAAGAAATAGCTTTATCTAGCAGGATGGTAAATTAACATTTTAGATGTTCATCTCTAATTCCTTGTAATACCATTGAATTAGGAAATACTCAGCTATTTCCTTCAAGCAGTAGTGGTCCTAGCTGAAATTTATTCTTGTGAAACGCTTACCAACTCCCTGGATGCTAAGCAGTACATTTCAGCAGTTTCATTCTAAGGTATGTTGGCAGTGTTAATAACTTACCATTAATAATAGAGGAAACATGTTGCTTTGAGACTGTTCTTCCTAAAGTTGAGCTATACTACACTAGTGAAAAAACAGTTGTGGCAGTATCCCATAGAGGAATTAAAGATAAAAAGTAGTATCAACCATATAATTAACTATGCATGCTGGTGACAGCTGATGGTAGGAGTTGATGTTTTAACTCAGGTAGTTAAGCAGGGGACAGCAATGCAATGTTCTTGCACACAGATGCCATCTGACAACTTCAGCCATTAGTAAAGTGCTAGCTCCGATTAAAGAGTATGTATGGATGGGGAAAATATCCCAAAACTGTACTGAGTTTGGGAGAAACTGCAACTACCTTCTGTTTCTTCTTTCCTTCCAAGCTACATAAGAATAGTGTGATCTCTGCTGTCTGTAGGACAGCTGCTCCAGGAGCCTGATCACAAGTCCAGGATGCCTGATAAGCTAGGCAACAGGAGATGCCTCTGAGCATTAACCCCAAAATGAACACAAAGGCTTAGGTTTAGGTACTCCTAAGCCTTTTCTTTCATGTGGCCCTAATGTTGCTGGGAGGGGACAAAGGTACTAGGGAATTTACAGTCTGGAGCCTTTCAATAAAACAACACTATGGCTTAACAGCCATGTCATGCTTTATGCAGTAATCCCCATCTACCTTGATTACTTTAGGAAGTACTTTAAAGATAAGAGAAGATTGGCTTCTTATCTAGAGCAGGCTTTTTGCTGCATATGGCTTTGTGCAACACCTTTATTGCATCCAGCTTCAATTTTTGCAGGAGCTCAGTAGCATTTCCTACAAATTTCACCTAACAGCTGGCTCAGCACCCCTTGAACAGTATTTCATAGCATTATCCAGTAGTTTCTTCCATTTGGACACCTAGATGATAGTAGGCTTATATATAAGCAACCAGTGGGAGAAAAGAGGCTCTCCAAGGCTTAGCTTGGGCAATGGAGATGTGCAGAAGAAAGCCAGAACACTGCACCAGGGCTTTGGGTCAGAGTCAAGGAGGGTTCATGTCTGGCTCTCCCTCCCCTTGCATGCCAGGCTGAAGGTAGGCAGAACTCTGGGGCAGGGAGCACACCCAGACGCTGTGCAGCCCTTGGGCTGACCTTGCACTGTTGGCAGCACGAGGGAGAGAGGCACAGCAACACTTCCATAGCTACAGGCTTTATGGTTTGCTCCCAGTGACTGAGTACAGGGCCAAAACAAACACTGCCTAACTGCAGGTGTGTTAAGGTCCTCATCATTCTGAGGGAGCTAGGCATTATTTGCTGCCTTTCCCCTTCAGAAACAGTACCTTTGTTCTGTCCTGGAGGAGGAGTTCCATGAGAAGGTTAAGGTCTAGAGGTTGTACCTCGCCATGTACAGTAGTATGAACTGCCTGCATGCAGTCCTGTAGATGCAACTGTCTTCCACCCATACACAGGACCCCTACATGGGAAGAAATTGTAGGAGATAGTTGCAGCTTCCCCTGTTGGCAAAACCCCAACTAGTTAGCACAGTTAGTCTCCCTAGTACAAACTGGACCATCCACCAAGCAGGGAGCAGAACATATGTCTGCTCAGCCTCAGTGCCTGATTCAATCAGTGGTTTGTCCCCATTCCTCAAATGGGCTTGCTACTAAGCCTATTCAGATGAACACTTAAAACAAGTTCACTCTAATACTTGGTCAGGTCAGACTAGGAAAAAACAGACTTATTCCCCATCTTGGTTACTCCATCATGCGAGGATGTCATAATAAATGGATGGTTTTTTGGTCTGGTCACGGAACTGCTCTAGCTTTAGGCCAATCCTTAGAAGAACAGCTTCATCCCACCATTTTGCCATGACCTGGGAGAAGATGAGAGGCAAAAGGAGAAGAATGAATTAAAAAAAGTAGCATCATCACATATAGATGCTCTTGAAAGCCTTGGAAACAATTTCCCCCCGCCCCCAACATCCCCAAAAGACATTTTCCCCTTTTAACCCAGTAAGTGGGTTAAGTGGCATTACTGTATTTGGGATAAAGGCAGTTGTGTGACTTTCAATTGGAAGACATAGATCTTTCCTTTAAATGAGACCTGTTTCAAGAGGAAAGGATTTAAAGAAGTTACAGGAATGAGAAACGAGAGGAAAGAGTAGTGACCAATACTGAGTATTGATGCAAGTAGACAGGGAGACACAGAAATCTTTCTCAAAGATACCCGAAGAGACCCCCTGCCATTCAGGCATGACGTAAACCACCCCCAAATTAAACCTTTTATTTCCAGTACCTGCTGGCTCCTCAAGTGAGCTGTGTGGAACAGCAGGGACCTGGTTGTGATGCTTCAGGACAAAGACAGCTGGAGATTTTGTGCCTCAGCATTCACAAAGAGCAAATACTCACCTGGAGGCTAATCGGAAACCCAGCAGTAGAATATCCAATGGGGACCACAAGGCCTGGAATCCCAGTGAAGTTACCAAGCTGCATGAACCTAGGGGGAAAAAGATGTCATCAGTATTCCTGGGGACAGCAGCAAATTCATCCTTTTTTGGTAGAGGCAGCTATGATTAGTATCTCCTGCCTTACAGTCTGAAGTTCTTCTTCTCCAGCTGTTCCCAGACTTTTGTTTCTGTAGATCAAGTAGCACTTTCCTTACCTAATGGACCGGACTGTGAAGGACATATCGCTGCTCCCAGTCACCAGGTCAGATTCATAAATTCTTGGGGCAGTGCAAGGAACAGCTGTGGAGGAATCACAAAATGACTGAACTTGAAAGGGACCTCAGGAAGTCATCTTGTCTAACCTTCTGGCTCAGGTATGGTCAGCTAGTGCAGGGTGCCCGTGACCATGTCCAAATAGCTTTTGAATATTCCCAGGGATGAAGAATCCACAGGCTCTCTGGGCAACCTGATGCAGTGCCATGGATACAACCAGTAAGTCTAGAAATACACAGCAGTCCTTCTAATCAGGCTGCATTATCCTTTAAAGGTGCAAGGCACAGTAAAGTGTGTGCACAAAAGCCATACTCTTAAAATTGAGGAGGGAAAGTTAATGAAGTGACTGTTCTTAAAAGGCACCACACAGCTGCTGAGGACTGGCTCTTTAGCCAAGAGTGCCAATACCTGGTGTAAGGATACAGTTCACAGTGCTGAAGATCTCTTGCAAAAATCTGATGCTCCGAGTTCTCTGTCGATTTGCCTGCAAGCAGAGAGAATACTGTCTGATGGGCCCTCCTGGCTCACAAATTTCATGTCTGATGTTGGCAGACTCTGCCCATCAGTGTCTCTGCCTTTGCAAATGAAGACACCATTCCCACAATTTGGAATCAGGATACAGGACAGGTGGCATGTCCTCTGTGGTGCCCCACCATCCAGCATGCTTTCACAGCAGAGGGCAGCTAGAGCGGGGTGACATCTTCCCACGAGTATGGGGAGGCTAGGAGAAGCCCCTACCCCACCTTTACAGTTTCACTAGGTGCCTCCCCCTTCAACCTTCACCCCAGTATGTTCCTTACCTTAATATAATCCAGAGCTGTGAACTGGGAAGCCAAGGCCAGGCTAGCCCGAGTTTCCAAATTCTGAAATAAAAAACACTGATCAAGGCTCTGCTTGCAGGAAACTGAACTATGACAGCCCAGGAGTTCTCTCCCAGGTCTGCTCTTCTGTATCAGTAGTCATCCAACAGGTAGTTTGTCATAGAAGAAGCAGGAGGACCTCAGGTTTCTCACTGAGATGACATTTGTTCTGTATCAGCCAGGACGACTACTGACACTGCTCCAAGATGCTGCTACTTACCATTCTATGGAAATGTTTATTGAAGTCAGGTTGCAAGAAGTCCCTCATCTCACTGAGAATGCAGATCATATGTGCCACTCGTGCTTCCTCCATCTCTGGAAGAGAGACTTCAACCACGCTGGCTCCCAAACTCTGCAGGTGCTTCACCGCTGTGTACAGGACAGGTAAAGTACAGACAACATGCCTGAGTTCACCAGACTTCACAGAAAGGCTGCAAATCCCCAACCCCTGCAGAGTGAGAGACCCCATAGGCCATTGCAGGGTCATTACATCTTCAGTGCACCACGTGGCATGCACGGCTGCAGCTGCTTCTCCTAGGGAGATGCTTTTAACCTAACTACATCCAGTATTCCAACAGCACAGGGGCTTGCAGACAGGTTCCTAACTTACCTGCTGTATTTCAGGCAAATTCACCTTGTCCCTCTAGCTTCCCAGTTAAGCCAAAGAGTGAAAGGACTGACAGTGTTTCCCCAAGCACTTCACATGGCCAGTGTGCTATCAGCATGAAGTGATTATTTAGCCTCATGACATTCCCATTCAAAGCCTCTTCTGAACCATAATGGTAGAGGAACCAGGGGATACCCAAGAGAGCAGGTAAACAATACACGGTCACTAAATCTTGATGCACTTTAACAAGGCTGAACACCAAGACTTTGGGAAAAGTGACTCTTTTGAAGTCTGAAAAGAATCCTCTTCTTCCTGTGACGCCAACTTCTTCATAAATATCCAAGCTTACCTGTGGTCCACCTCTTCTAAGAAAATACTATAAATGTAGAAGTGTGTCTTATGGAAATAAGGAGGGTGAAGAAAATCCAGGCAAAGCCTGAATACTGTGAACTATCCCAGCTCCAATGCAACTTCTATACCAGGCATTGTAGAGGCATACTCCCCCACCCCCAAGCACTCACCAGGGTCAATTCTGCTTAGTCTAAACTCTGACAAAGGCACCCTAAAGGCACCACTTGGCTGATTTCAAGGAATACCAGAGAACTGGACACATCACAAAGACCTAGCACTGTATCACTACTGAGCATTATGTTGTGAAACAAGGCCCTCCCTTACAAGTCTTTTACCATTAAAGCTTGCACAATAAGTATTACCAGGCACAGATCTATACACACAGAGGCTGAGCACACTGGACTGCATTCTTCCACTGTAATCTGACAAGCCTACAACTGCTGAGCTTTTTAACCCTCAGCAGTCAGGGGGGCTTCCCCACTACAAAGCTACTGCTGTTTATCCAGCCAGACCCCTTTAAGCAACTCCTTTTAAGAACTTCAGGCAGGATCTATTTAATGCATACATAAGAGGAGCACCAAGTGACACCATAACATCAGGCACAATAAGAGACTTAGAGACTTTTCCTCTTTACCTTTCTCACAGGCGGACAGGACTTCAGCATCACATGCCTAAAGAATAAGAGGAAAGAACCAAACAGACTTTAGTAACTGCTCTCCTCTTCTTGGTGAGCACACTCACCAGAACTTCAGTCCTCATGGTGCTTTCCTTGTTCCTATCCTTAACAGCAGTGAAACACAGTCAGTCCTACACGACTGCCTTAGATCACCTGCTGCAAGAGAACAGCTTGCAGGTCACACCCCTAAAGAAAAGGAAAGGTCACCTTTTCCAGAGGAGAGAATAATCTTCCTCTGCACTGTGGCAGAGCCAGTAAGAGTCCTTTTTTTACCTCCAGGAAGAAATCCTGAGCACATTTGTGGGGCTGCATTACAATTTTCAAGCAGTACTAGCTTGCAAACCCAATTTCTACACTAGAATAATGAAATAGCACTCGGCAGTTACAGCACTGTCACCAAGTGGATGCACTCCTTTTCCTCATTTGATTTTAAACTAACTGTCTTTTGTAATCAGTTCAGAAGCATTGTTTCCAATAGAATCAGCAGCAGTCATTACCTTTCCTCACGCCTCCAACAGACTCTTACTCAAAAGGCTGCCTTAGAAAAAAACAATCTCCATTTCAATGTTTTCAACACAGGCGGTATTATCTTCCAACTACAGGACTAAATATGAGAAGCTCTAATGACAGTCAAGAGAACAATGAATGCACTGGGCTCCTTTAAAATCTTATTTTGCAAAGCAGCGGAAAGAGAGATAAGCCAGGCACCTTAAAAAATGTCCAGTCCACTCCCAGTTTTAAGCCTTTCAGGTCAGGAGCACACATGTCAGATAGGGTTGCTTTGGGCTGTTTTAGTCCTGCAGGGAACAAAGAAGAGTTCCTCCTTTTATTCTAGGATGCCTCTAGGAAGGCAGAGCATCTGGGCTCAGGGAGGGAGAGGGCTCACCTACCATATGGATAGAGCAGATCTGGCTGAGCAAGGATACTGTAAACAATGGCTGCATCTGCCACTGACGTACAGATAGGGCCTGTAAAAGAGACCAGTTATAAAAAAGTGGTAAGAGGTAAACAGTTACTTTCCCCCCGACGTCTTTTCTAGGCAAAGATTGCCTCCCCTGTGAGAGCAGCACACAGCAAGGTCCCTGAAGTGGAACACAAGTCCTCTTACCTACGCTGACAGTGGAGTAGGAGAGTGGCAAGCTGCCATGACAACTGATGCGGCCAAATGTACCTGGAGAACAAGAAATGGGACTTAGCTGGGTATCAGCAGTCACTGGGAAGAGCCACCTAGATGGCTCTGGTGCACCCAGGACAAACAACAAACCCCTGCCAGTCATTTTTGTGTCTGCTGTTTCAGAGCCCAGTTTCTCATCCTTCAGTACTCTGTTCTGCTGACCACGATCTGTCTCATCAGTGAAACACATGCATTCAATGAAATGAAATTGGTTTCCCCCCTTAGAAATTATTTAGTTGAGGGGAAATACATGCAGGGACACTTTGGAATATTTGTGTTTAAATATGCAGAAACAGCATTTACCATGTGGAGGACGGAGAGGCAGGAGCAGGATTATCAACAGGAGGAGACAGCACCCCATGGGATGTCTCACCCACTTCACCAGTGAGACTTCATACCTAACACCAGCTGTCTTCTGCAAGTACTCATTTCACCTTTCTGACCAGTTACATTTTGTCATCATCATTATCTTCCTCAGATCAATCACGATTTGTCAAGTTGACCACATGTGAAGGATGGAAAGCAAGTAATGGCTGAGTATCTGGCCTCAGATGAAAGGTAGGAAAGAAAGGGTAGAAAGGAAAAGCAGCACGCATATTTTCTTTAGCGTTTAACATAAGTTAAGGTAGGTCTCCTGAACATCTGTTCAACAGAGAGTAGAGAATACTTCCATACTGCCAGTCTAACCCTCATGATTCTCGGGGTATTATATTTCAGAGTTTCTCTGGTCAAATTTTCTTCACAGGAATGAATATTAATAAACAAGTGCCTGACTCGTTTGTGGCATTCCATCTGAAACAGCAAACAAGACAAACACACACCCCTCCAAGATTAAAGGGCTCTACCTTTCAGCCCCACCACACCACAGAACGAAGCAGGAATCCTCACAGAGCCTCCTCCATCTGTGCCAATAGCCACGGGGCAGAGACCTACAAAACACCCACACATTGGCCTGTGATCAGAGACACATCATGTTGCCCTGTCCATTCCACCAGCAGCTGTAGCCGAGACAGCACACAGAGCTCTCTGTTTAGCTAGAGGTTCCCTCCAGCTTCTAAACCTCCCCCCCAGAAAAAACCCTAAATGCCTGAGGTACTCTGGTTCAGGACCTTCCTCCCACCAACTCTGTTTAGGACCACCTACCTGCTGCTACAGCTGCTGCTGACCCGCTGGAGCTCCCACCTGTGAAGTGGTTAGGATTGTAGGGATTCCTAGGGATCTTGTGGTACCTGAAGCAGACAAAGATTGTTTCATCTTTTCTTAGGAAGGACTCTGTGCACTACAGGCTAGGAAAAGATCCAGCAACACAGCTCAAGGATTCTGATCCCTTGGTAAGGAGAGGCCACTTAATCTCAGAAAGTGCCACATCCCTAGAAAACAGGATGCAAATAAGACTTCTGCCTCAATCTCCTGTGAGCATAAGCAGCCTATCCAAAAGAGACAGGCCCAAAGCAAGAGAAAAGATGCCACTTCAGTTCTTCTGTTTGCAATGGCACCATCTCATTACTTTCTGCCACAGTGCATTAAGCAATTCCACTTCGTTCTGTGGCAGTTGGTGGCCAGCAATCCTTACAGACAAGCAAGTCAGCTCTGCCCTTTGTCCCCAGCCTCCAGGCTGACTGAAGCCCCCAGCCAGCAGAGCCCTGCCAAGCCGCTGGGTGTCCAGCCGACCTCCCACGGTGAGGAAATGCTGGCACACCGTTGCACAGAGGGGGAGCCCTAGTTCCACCCAGCTGTACATGCACCAAGTGTGGCTCTACACAAGGCTCATCGAGGCCATGAGCACCACTGCTCTGGAACAGAATTCTAATCTTGGCTATAGCTGGAGAATTCACCACAGTAGAGCAAATTCAGTGAACCTGTTTTAGCTAGGAAGTAAAACCACTACATTCTCCTGAGATGACTGTACTTCTTCTCACTGTTCTAGGCCTTCAGCCATCACTGAGGCTGAACATTTGTCATGGTTTCAAACTGAACCCGCTACAACATTACATGACCATTTATTTGTTTTCTGTCACAGCTTTTATCTACCACTCATCCTGTAAACATTCACACCTCCAGGCCTGTAAGGCCTGACAAACCAAGTTCCTTACTCAGCAGACAACACTTGGAGCCTCTCCTTCCTTTGGTTTCAAGAGCCTTCAGGCTTCCACAGGTACTCTAACCCTCAAATCTACAATGCTGGGTTTTCATACCCCCAGGGCTCTGTAATGCTTCCATTTTCTTTTCTCACATGCTTGCCCTTATTTTTGTACCCTTCCCTGTGAGTTCTGGACAGTTATAGGTATTTCTAGATGGGGGCAAGAGAGAGGAAAGGGATTTTTACCTATTAGGGTTGCATCCAGTTGTTCCAGTCCCTAGTTCATGCATGTTTGAGACCCCAATAATGATAGCCCCAGCCTCTCGCAGCTTCTTGGCCACAGTAGCATCTTCTGTTTCTGGCTGTGTCCCAAGATACACAGTTCCCACTCGGTGATGGTAAGGTACCTTAGCAAGAAGACACCTAATTATTCATTCTAAAACCCTGGCAAGGTGCACATGCACACTTCAACATCACAACAGACCCCAGACATTAGGACCCTTGGAGGTAAGTAAGGACTAGGGAGCATCACTCTTCAATTTGTCCTGTGTTGGTCTCTGTTAGGAGGGACACTTAACCCTTCAATATTTGGTCCTTCTCCCATGCAGAGAAGTCCTTTTCACACCATGATACAGAAGAGCAGAAACATGTCGATGGTCAAAGTCTGCCTTCCCTGCAGCAGTGTGACTGCTATGCCCAGAGGCTGCAGAACAATCACCTTGGCCCCACAACACACAGCTCTGTGTTCCATCTTTCTATGGACAGAGCTACAAGATTTCAGATCTGCATGCTTTGAAGCCAGGCCCCAAGACTAGTCGAATGCCAAAATAACAGATGGACTTGTTTCCAGGATATGCTAAGCACTCTTTACTTCGAGGCAGCAATAGAAGAATCTGTAGATAAACAGGTCTCCCACCACAGGGGCAGGTCTCTGCAGAGCCTGTAACCACCTGATGGCACTGCCAGGAGTATTTATTGGTAGCTGTTGTTAGGTCACAGGTAAAAATCTTTGTTAGTAGGGATTTTCAAAGTAACTTGCGTATTTCTGACAAATGCATTTTAAGGTAAGGAGAGAGGGATACTTTGCCAGTGGAGCAGTGTCAGTGCCTGAGAAATACAGACAGTTACACCCACTGTACAGATGCTTTTATACATTCTCATTTCATCATAAGAGACTGTTTCCCACACCCAGCCTCTACTCCCCAATTAGAGAGATCAGTACAAGATATGGAACACATCTGCTGTGTGCAAGATCTGTCTTCACCTTGCAAAACTTGTTAATCCTACTCACTGCAAACCCACGTACAACCCCTTATTACAAACATATTCTCAGGCTTTTGCTGAGGAGTCAGTCTGAAAACCTTGTTGCAGTGAGTTGTCCAGGTTAACCACCTGCAGCAGGAACTGGCAGCTAGACAAGGAAACTCACCACTTTGAACTCTTCTTTCAGACACACTGGGATGCCATCCAGACAAGACAGGGTACATTTATTTCTGTAACGAGTAGTGGAGGCCTCAGCCATCTGCACAGAGAAAAAAAAGTATAAAGCATATGTTATATATATTTAGCTGAGCTGAAGGTCATCACCAGTATTGGAATGGATATAAAAAATGGCTTTCTTGGCCAGTCTAACAAAGTTTCCTTCTTCTTCCACCATATGCTGGTGGGAAACTACAACTTGGAAGCATCTATGCTAATGGATGCCACATAAGCACAGAAGTCCTATTATAAACAGTCATCCAGCAGGAAACAGATTGCTTTAATGCTACCTCTCCTTGCAGGAAGGAAAGCAAACTTTTTTGTAGTCCTCTAAACACAGAGGAAGGAAAAATGTACTTATTTTTCTGTGCAATACATCAGCAGAAGAGTCTCTGCCCCTTCTAATGGATGCTACTGCTCCTGGGGTGGCAGAGGCCCCTTTCCCACCAGAGGCAGACATTACCAGCATTATTTGCTCCCGGTCCCATTGCACGATGGCTCTGAGTGGGGGCGTGGATTTGTCGCACTCCTCCAACTGGGCAATGATGTTCTTGCCTACTTGGGATGGCGTCAGCTTCCCACTCCTACAGGACAGGAGAAGTTGGGAGTTTGTTACGAAACCTCCCCTCAGCACATCCACACACAAGGTTTGTCTCCCATGCAGCAAGATGGCAGCTGCCACAGCTTTAAGCAAGAATTAGGTAACAATCTCTGCGTGGTGATGATCTGAACACAGTTGACACCATCAAGACAGGAGATTCTTTTCCTTAAGGGGAAAATCTGCCTACACAAAATGCTCCTTAGAGTAGAGGCAAAAGCTAGGAGAGTTACCCAGGTGTTTCTGAATCACCAGACAGATAAACAGGAATGAAGAGCTGACAGCTTTACTGAGAGTCCCCAAGCTCCTGAAAGCTTGGAAGCTATGAACCTCCCAGTATCATGAGTTAAGACCAAGAGGCCAGACCCCTTTATGCAGGCCTCCCATTACAGAGAAGGGGCTCCCAGCAGTACTGTCATAACCCACCTTTAATAAACCTTCCCTCCGTCCCGGCAAAGGCTGTGTTACACCACAAACACAGCATCTCTGGCTGATACAAAAGCCTTGCGGCCACAATGCACCTCTAACACCAGACTGCAGTGTCAGCCCTTTGCTCCAAGGCCACAGCCTGCAGGTAGAGGTGGCCCTTGAGGAACAAGTTCCAGGAGTGCAAGAATATTTATCCAAAGACTCCACACCTGGCACATATCCCAGAGGCAACTAGGATTACCAGGCAGCCAACAGCTCACGGAATCCCACAGTCAGGGAGGTGTTTTCAGCTCTTTCGAAGCTGGACACATCTACTGGGTGAAAGCAGGTGTCACGCCCAGAGAAGCACAAGGCGCTGGGGAACCAAGGGATTCATCAGGGACCCACAGTATGCACAACTTGCATAATCCAGATCAACCTTCATCTACTTCTCACTCATGTGTTTGAGCAAACAAGACATGTAGAAATCTCTCTCAGAGGAGACTGACAATAAGCCAAAGAAAATGGCATTTAAATATCCTTGCAGGACTTGTAAAGTTGTGCCAGCTCTCCCAGCTGACTTTCCTTTGTTATTCTACTAAAGGGAAAGAACAGTAGGAAGTGATGATAAACAGTGGCACCTCAAGGACAGTACTAGCAGAAATGCCTGAAAGCCTGTGGAACAGAAGCAGCCCACAGCAGAGGAACATGGGGGACAAGTTGTTTCCAAACCATAATTTCACCTACCGGTAGCATTCCAGATAGTCTTTGATCCCTTTGAAGCTAAATCCATTCCTAGCAGAATCAGAGCTGAAAAAAAATAAAAGGATTAAAAGGGGCAACTGTGAGCCACCAAAGGCAGCTTTGTTTAGACCTGTAGATTTCAGCATCACTGTCCATTGTAGGTTTGGGCATCACTCACTCATAGCAAACCATGCAGATTGCCAGCTCCTACATTGCAGCTCACACTCTGTCAGTCACTCTTCCACACAAGCCAGGCAACAGGTACACTACAGATGCTACAGAAATAAGGGATCAGTTTTGCAAATATGTTCTAGTTTCTTCATATTCCTACTGAAATACATCAGTCAATAAACTGTTCAAAATGTATTCCAGATTTACATTCACTACTCACCACTGCAACATTATAGCCTAGCTGGAATATACTTGTGAACCCACTCCCAGGACCTCTGTCAAAAGTTCAATCCAGCAGCACATCTGGTGTGTGGTGCAGGAGTGGGAAAAGGCACCATGCAGTACACCCAAGGATCACATCAGCAAACTCCTTCAACACCAAGTCAATGGCTCTAGCACATAAGGAATGGACCATTTCTCATCACTAACAAAGCTAATTTCTTGTGCATCATTGTCTTTAAAACCTGTGTTCCTTCTCTCCTCCAAGCAACCCTGGTGTTCTCTTTGAGGTTCCCTGCAGGCAAGAAACAGAACTCCTGCAAACTCACTTATAGGGATCAATGCACTGACTAGCCAAACACTAAATGTATCTGCTTTAACAGAGCAACCAGAGCCCTGGAAAGGGCAGAATTTGTTCTCTCCCCAGCAGGCAGACTCCCTTAAGCTTTTCCCTTTCACATTGCTTTTAATTACTGGTGATTTGTAAGTTACAAAAGGCAGGATGACTGACAGCACTATTTGTTTTTTGAAGTGGCTGGGCAGGGAAACAAGAATTCAATCTAAACTGCTGAAAATAACAGCTTCCCACTAATGTAACAGTGCTACCACGTGTGTTCTTCCACTTCTCTCTCACACATCACATACTGACCTTGCATCTGTCAGCTGCTGGATAACATCTGAAGTGCTTTTATCTTCAGACTTGTCTTCTGTAATCCCTGCAGCAACCTCTGGGATGAACGTGGGATCTTCATGAATGTCAAGGGAACGCATAAGCAAGAAGTTGTTCATCCTGAATGAGAGAGAGTCACTGCTGGAGTTTTCAACCTCGACCATGACTGATTTTTCAGACTGTTCAGAAGGAACCTTACCCAAGAACATTTTGTCTTAGCAGCC
Organism: Daphoenositta chrysoptera; assembly: GCA_013397915.1. Lineage (NCBI taxonomy): Eukaryota > Metazoa > Chordata > Aves > Passeriformes > Daphoenositta > Daphoenositta chrysoptera. The sequence goes on from VZRO01004332.1 coordinate 293,301, forward strand.
TGCTTTCACAGCAGGGAGTTGCAACAGTTACAAGCTAATCTCTCTCACATCTTTCCTAAAGGCAGCATAAAATCTATTCTGCTTGCTTAACAAAGCCTCCTACCTCTTGACCTAAGGCCAGCCTCTGTAAACCCGAACTGGGAAAGAAATAGTGAAAGATTTCGATTCACTTTAATTAGACCTCTCATACACAGACCAAACAAGACAGGAATGGAGAGGAAAATAAAAGGAGAATGTAGTATAAGCCATACATTCAACCACTAATCCTCTTAAAACAAGCACCTCGTCAGACTTTTGCATGACCTGCTTCAGCATAGTTTGTTTGCAATCAAGTACAACAGGGATTGCAGCATAAATTCATAGCTTGGACCACATAAAGCAAGGAAATCAAAACCCTGTCAGATATCCAGGAGTGATCTGCAGTGTAACAGCAGTGACACTTGCCTGGGTTTGACTTACTCAAAAAAGCCCATATCCCAAGTAAAATTCAGAGGTGACACAGTTCTCAGTGTCCTGAGATCTGCACAGATGACCCTTCAAATGATGGGCAAACTATGTAAAAAAAGTATGATCCTGGGGTTCCTGAACCTCTTAGCCAAGTGTCTTCTAGTGCAACATATACTTGAAATCAGTTTCTGAACCAAAACACGTGTGAGAGAAAGAAGAAAGGCTGACCTAAAATACTGACCATCATTAAAAATAACTTATCAAAACCTCTGAACGTGATGTCTGGCCTCACTTCCCCACTACTACTATTCTTTTAACCCTATTAGTGATAAGCACAGCATATTTGCACATCCCCCAGCTTTGAAACAAAAGATTGTCCTTTAACAAAAGAACAAAGGCAAAGAGACATAAACAAAAGCCAAAAAGGAAAGCTGGCAAATACAGTTTCTATGCAGCTGCATGAGAGTGACAAAAGGTTAATTTCTTCTCACAGACACCCACTTAAATGACAGTAGTTAAAAAAATAGTCTAGCAAACATCTATTAAATAATCTTACTCACTCTCCAATCAAATTATGCAGCTTTCCTCTTAAAAATGTTATTTCAGCTAACCTACAAGCAGTGTGCAATGCAAGTACCTTAAACATATAAAAAGGTATAAAAGAAACTCTGAGTGGGAGAAAACTCCCCACTCTTACCTCATTAAGAATGGCAGTAAGCAGATCTGTCCAAAAGCCTAGGAAAAAAGCAAGCAAAAATGTTGGTTTGCAGCAACTTTGACCTGAACACCTTCTTCACTAGACAAGGAATGCTGAATATGCTCATGATTGCTGCAGGCTCGGAGCACCCTGGAGAGCATGCAATGCTACGCAGTAAAGAAACAGCACAAACACTTGTATTTCACGCCACAAAAATGGCCTGAAATGCTTTCCCCGCCACCTGTCATATTTATAGCATTATAAGAAGAGCATTCTTCTGATTCTTCTGCCTTTGTCTTTCCCTGACTCACACAGAAAGCCTGCCTCTGCAGCTGCAACACTGTTAAGAAGCATCTATATAGCTCACATCTGTTATTTTCTTCGTGTTCCACAAATTATGCAAACATTGGATAAGGTAGGAGCTTATTATTTTATTTACTGCACTATTAGGACCTTTCCCGTCTCTCAACCAGCTCCTGCAGTAAAATGAGTCAACTTGGAAAAGTGCGAGAAATTTAGAGACTCTGTGGTAGCAGACAGCTGAAAATACTCTTTCAATACCCTGGCTCCTAGTGTAGCAGCATCAGCAGTCCCAAAGAGACCAGCCTTGTTCTAGCCTGTCTTAATATCTCAACAATGGACTCAGAAACATGTTGTGGGATGTACAAATACAGTACTAGTCTGAGGCAAGGCTCCCACTGCTAGTCCCACGAAGTGGTATATTACCTCACACATTGCCTAAGAATTACAGCACCTTTTCGAAAACACACGGCTCCTAATCTACATCTAAATGAACACAGCACAACCCTGCAGGAGACTGAGAACCTCACATCCCCCTTTTCCAAGGGAGATGTCAGGAAACGAAACAAGCCCTTCACCATGCACCAGAAGCAGCCACAAAGCAAAGGATAACAAGGTATTCTGGTTGTTACATCTTGACAGAAAGCCACTCCTAAGGTACTCTCACAAATAAACACAGCCCATCAAGCTTTCACTCCAGGCCCAGCCAAACTCCAAGCGTTGTAACAGGTGACACGGCTGAAAAGAAACTTGTGTGGCTACCTTGCTCAAAAGGGAAGGCTAAGCAACAGCAGCAGCACCCAAACCCAGCTGCTTTCAGCAGAAACTGGTGCGGGGTGGGCAGCGCCCAAGGGAATGCAGGGTCTTCTTCCCCCTGCACCCCGACACCGAGCAGTCCCACCGCCACAGCGGGATCAGCCCACCGGCTCCCGAACACCAGAGCCCCCCGAGGGGAGCACCGGGGGCACAGCTGCCTCAGCACCCTGCTGGAACCCCCCTCAGAGGGCCGAGGGGCCCAAGCCTCCTGACGTCCAAGCAAAGCTGGTGCCAGCTGTATTTCGAGTTGGATGTCAGATTTGGGCTCTCCACACCCAAAGACACACTCGATACCCTCAGCCAGAGGCCGGTGCTCTCAGTGTCCGCGGCATCACACCTGGGGGCCCGGGTGAACCCGAGAGCACGCAGAGAGCCACAACCTCCCCGCCGAGCCCCTCTCGCTCCGAACCCCGCGCCCAGATTTCCTCGAGCAGCCCCGGGTTTCACTGCTCCGTCTGCCTGCCCGCACTCAGGAGGGTGGCTACATGAACGAAGAGGCGCAACCCGGCGCCACACAGCCGCGGAGCCCACTGCGGAGAGAAGGCGAGAGGAGAGGTGAGCGCCAGCCCCNCCCGCCCGCGGCGGGCGGGAGGCGGCGGGAACGGCGCCTCCGTGCGGGGAGAGCGACATCCCGCCATGTCCCGCTTCTTCCAGGCTCTCCGCCGCGCCGGCAGCGCCCGGGCCGGGGCTCCGGGCGTGCAGGAGGCGGACGTGCTGCAGTGGGGGCTGACAGGTCAGCGGGGAGCCCGGGGGAAGGGTCGGCAGGGAGCCTCAGGAGGGTGGGTGCTGTCAGAGATGGCGGGAGGCGGCGGGGGGGCCCGCGTGGCCTGGTGCTGCCCAGCTCATGGAATGGCTTGGGTTAGAAGGGGACCTTGAAGATTATCCAGTTCCAACCCCCCTGCCATGGGCAGGGACGCCTCCCTCTATACCAGGTTGCCCAAAGCCACGTCCCACTTGGCCATCTCCAGGAATGGGACATCCACAACTTCCCTGGGCAACCTCTTCCAGCGCCTCACCACCCTCACAGTAAAGAATTTTTTTCTCATAGCTAATCTAAACATACTGGCTTTCAATTTGAATCCATTCCCCCTTGTCCTGTCACTAAAGGCTCTTGTAAATAGTCTTGTCTTTCCTGTAAGTTCCCTTCAGGTACTGAAAGGCCGCAGTTAGGTCACCCCAAAGCCTTCTCTTTTCCAGCCTGAACAACCCCAGTTCTCTCAGCTGTGTTTGTCTGGGGCCTGTACTAACAGCCCCCAGGCCGGAAATAAATAAAGGTGCAAATAAAGTGGCTCCCGGGCCTGTCAAAGCGAGCTGCAGCTGCTGCAGAGTTGGTATTGCTGCCATCCTCAGCGCTCCCTTCGAGCCTTCCCTGGCTACTGCAGTCCCTCTCCTTGGCTTTGTGGTTAGGTGGGTGTTTGGGCCAGGGCTGAGCCGGGCTTTAACCCCCCTAGTGCCTCAGACAGCTCTGTGCTTTGGGACAACATGAGCAAGGTTCGGCCTGTTCAGCTGCCTTGAAATGGGCTGATGTTGAGCATGAATTAAAGTGCTTTCTGCTGCCTGGAGGGTAAGATATTAAAGAGGAACGCCTGGGCAATCGATCCTGCCTGCACATTTTCCTTAGCTGCTGGAAGTCCTTATCTCAGTCCGTGGGCTGATTTGAGTTTGTGTGTCCTGCAGGCTGGGGAGTTACTTCATGCACTCGGTGTGCACGTTTTCCCAGGGAGGAGAGGGCAGCAATGGCACAATACACAGCACTTGAGTCCAAGTATGAGGAGAGGTCTTGCCAACCCCTATGTGACATGTTTTGTATTTGTTTTGATTTGTGCCCCATAATAAGGATTGCAATGGTGGTAGTAGTCACAATGGCCTATAGTTGAGGTCTGCCCTAGCTTTAAGTACAGAAAAGCTGGAAAACATCTTGTTGAGAAATTATTATTATACAGTAATAGATTGTGACAAACATTTCGGGTAGCCTAAAGCATGTCCCTGGATCTAAAAAAGTGACTTGAGCTGAAAATCAAGCTGTCTTTTAGGAATGCAAAGTACCAGCCTAAGTATTGGATCAGGTTCCTTGTACAGTCTGTTGCAATGGCTCAGGGCATTTTTGTTTAAGTTCCTGGATGTGCTTTAATTTAATGGAATTGCTATAATATTGGGGTCTTTGCTCTCCAGGAGGGTAAACCAGCTTCTGCTGAAGGCTGCTGTGCTTTTCCTGTAAGGCAGATGTTTGGGAAGGCCTGTTCTGTGCAAGACCTGTTTCTGGTGTAAGTGTGTATAGAGTGTATTGGGTGACTGTGTAAATGTAACAAATCACTTTTATTCCCAGGCATTAAGCTTCGTCCCTATCAATTAGAAGGTGTAAACTGGCTGGTGCAATCCTATGAAGTCCAACGTGGCTGTATCCTGGGTGATGAGATGGGCCTTGGGAAGACTTGTCAGGTGTGTCTTCTTCTAGAAAATGATCTTTGCTTAAATTTTTGGGTTTTTAGCCCAGTGTTTCTACAGAATGAAAAACAAGCACCCTAATGATTCCCCCCCCCCTTCAGAATTCCATACTCAAGTGAGAGCTTGTTGTCTCTTTCACTCCTTAACCACTTAAAACAAGTCCTGAGTAACTGAAAAGGTTTCAGGGTTTTGTAAAAAGATGAGAGGTCATTTTATACAAACACCTTAATGCATAATTCATAATGTGCAGAGTTGAAGGCACAATACACAACCAGTACAGGTAAAATAATGTCCTTTTGATGCACCTGCACCAAGGGGATTTTTGTGTTTGTCAACATATGGATTAAAATTTGTAGGTCTAATTTTTAAGGTTTGTTGGATTTTTTTTTTTTAGTTTTTCAGTGGGTTTAAGTTTTGTTGGAAAATGACTGTTTGTGCCTTGGTTCAGCTGATTTTATTCAATAGGTCTTAAATTACAAACAGTTTTAGAAAGTGATGCATGGTAGACCTGGTTTGTGACTGTGCAAGAAAGGCCTTTGGAAAGGGGCTCCATATATTGAGGTCATGGTTTAGGATCTAGGCATTTTTGTCTGGATCCCACTTGATATTCTATTAACTCTGATTTGTGCTAGTGAACGTACTGAACCTAGCTGTAAAGCTCAACAAAGGAGACAGCTTATGTAGGATCAGGCTATTGGGTTGAACCCTTTCCTTGTTATAAAAAAAATGTTCTCCTTGTCTTTTAGACCATTTCTCTACTTCTTTATTTGACAAAAAAAATATCCAACAAAGAGAGATTTCTGATACTTTGTCCTTTGTCAGTTCTGAGCAACTGGAAGGAAGAACTGGAGAGGTAAGTTTCAAGAGTTGTCTGTCTTGCTATATATTACTCAGCAAGTTGCAAAGATTGTTTTCAAATGTGCTCACTCCAACACTTTCTTTTTATCCTTTCAAAGGGATAAAAAGTAAAAAGGGGAGCTGCTACTAAACCAACAAATCAATGCAGACTATGCAGTTAATGCATAGTCTTTACAATGCTGTGGTATACGTGAATCCGTCCGTCCTATAGTACTGGCTGACTTTCAAACCAGATGCCTCCACTAGCTCCTTGATTTTATTGATTTGTAACCCTCCATGCTCAGCCTCTCTTAGGCAAAATCTGCTGAAGACAGCCAGGAATCTTTATAATGAAAGGTAAGACCCAAGTTGGGGAGCATGCTCACATATGCACACAAAATACATCACATCTGTGCATGCAACCCATCCTCACTGGGGTGACTGTGCCCATGGTATATCTGCTGTGCCCAGAATATGTGCATTTATGGTCTGGAGCCCTCAGATTCCTTTTAAGAGGGAGGGCAAGAAGTTAAAATGTTAGAACAGAAATCTGTCTGTGTGGCTGTTGGGCGATGCTGTCTCTCAGCATCTGAAGTTGTCCAGGTTACATTCTGAAGTGAGCTGGCCTGATTTGGATAGACTTTGGGTTGGAATAGTTGGGAGAAAGTGCATTCCTTCATAGATCAGCAGTGTGGCTCTCCAGAAGGAATATTAGGTAAATAGCAGTGTTGGGATTAAATGAGGAAGAATTTTATGGTCTCAGCAACTGGAGCTAGTTTTATCTGCTTTTTGACTGAGAGAATATATTTTTGAGGCCCTGACTTGGACCTCTGCGCTGCAGACATTTTTTGTCTTTATTTTAGTATGATTTAGGCCAATTCTTTGGCCTCAGCTGGGCAAATTGTATTCATTCACCTGCTTCTCATGAACCTTTTTCAGTTTAGAATAGCAGCTGGGCCATGAGACTGGTTTTCAATCATCTGCCTTGGACTCTTATAGAAGAGTAAGAATGCAGATTTATTTAGAAGAAGAATGCAGGTTTATTTAGGACTTGTCCGAACCAGAGCCAGCAGCTGAAGTGCCAACCTGAAGTGAAAATCGTGAAGGAGTGAGATTGAAAAGCTGAGATCCAGACACATCTCATAGGGGTGTAGGGTGTTTGGATAGGAATTCTCATTATCTGTGCAGGGGCTGTGTTTGATAATGGGGTCCAGGGTCATAAACACATGAAAAGACTTAGCTTGGCTCACTGGTTTTGCTCTTTCTCTTAACAACAGGTTTGCTCCAGGTCTTTCTTTCATAACATACATAGGCAGCAAGGAAGAGCGACCCAAACTGCAGGAGAACCTGAAACAGGACTCTCACTTCCATGCACTCCTGACAACATACGAGGTATGTGATGTCTTTGTCACTTAAAAGGGAGGCTCAAGTTTTCCTTGCCTTTTTGATTCCTCTGTACCACCCAGTTCATGCCTTGTCAGCCCACAAGTTTTCTCACTTTCACCCTTCCAATTCTCTTCCCCCCTCCCCTTGGGTGGAGTTTGAGTGAGGGGGTGTGTGTGGTGTTAAACCATGACAGGCTGAAGATGTCATGTAGCCGTCATGTTTTTTTCCTCAGATAGTAAGTGCCTTCATTCCACTCTGCTCCATTTCATCATAGTTTGCAAGCAGACAAAAAAAATGCTCTGTTTCTTAACTGATATATTTACTTAAATCATAAATCACGGGTCATTTTCTTTCATTGCAGATTTGCCTGAAAGACGCAGCATTTCTAAAGTCGTGAGTCTGGTTTTCATTTCTTCAAATTTAAGTCTGCATATCTGTCAACGATTTCTTAAGTAGATGTTTGTATGTGTGAGATTCTGTGTTGTTTCACAAGAGACAGGGATGTTCTTGGCTTGTGATTAGAACTTTGCCTTTTCCAACATTCAGTGAAGTGTCTTTACTGTCAGCTAAGATATATGTGAACTTCCCCCAAGGACAGTTTTCAAGCCAGTTAACTCAAAGCAATATGACACATAGTGACTTACAGCAGTACATTAAGTATCAGTCCGGCAGAGGAGATCCTCAAGAGCTTCAGGTTATAAAGGTATTAGTTGCAAAATTCACTGAAACTGACCTGCATTATATAACAGTGCTAACATGCTAATACCGTGTTCTGAAGTTTATTGCCTCCAGTCAGAACTGTGGAGGGCTTATGAAGCATTATGCCTTTTAGAAAGACTGATTATTCAGCTGAAATTCAGCCTGTAGGAGCTACTGTCATGGTCATGCAGAATTCTACAGGAGTCTGCACTTGAAATGGGGAGGAATTTTCCTTTCTTCTTAGCAGTAGTGCTAATGCCTTGCAATAGTGTTGTGACATACGCTGGGGGCAGCTATACATAATGAATGGCTCAGTATCTTTGTAGAAGCAGAAATCCAATGGCACCCAGTGGCACAATTTTGTGTCTGTCAGGACTAGTCAGGCCCACATGGACACCCTCCTGTCTTTCAGCAAAGCATCTGTTCTTGGCCACTGCTGGAAATATTGCAGGTTGTGCTGCACATCATGGTAGAAACTGGGTCTAATGAAAGTTAGCCATGACTGTATTGTCCTTACAGTTTCATATTGTGTTCTGCATTGCTGCATATTATTCTGCATATTTTTAAGTGTAGCCCAGGTAGGTAGCACCCAGAGAGAGCAAGCAGTAATCCCTAGTATCACAGAAATGTCAGCTCCAGAGCAATTTCCTACTTCTAAAGCTAACAAATAACATCAAAGCCATGCCACTCAAATTTAGGGTTTTGCCCTTTAGTCTTCCTTTTGGAAAAACATATATGCTAATAATTTGTACCTTGTCCTGTGTGGGAGCATTTGGAGCACTTTGTAAAGGTGAGTCAGAGTTATCAGGTGTCTCACCACCACTGCTCCTTACAAGCAGTGTAACAGCACAAATAAGTTGAGCAAGAGCCATGCTCTAAGGGAATAGATGGGGGATCAGACTCTGCTCTGCACTTGAGCTTCTGCAATGCTTCACAGTGCAGAGTCCTTCTGCAATTCAGCTCCTGAGCTCGTAGAATGAGAGCAATGACATTTAACTGTTCTGGCAGTGGAGAATCACTCTGATATAGCAAAGAGGGAAATCGAGGCAAACAGAAAGGCTGTGGGAAGAATGTAGGTCTCTGTGATTTCAGATGTGTTCCACTGGGAAGAGAAGTGTGTGGGTAAGAAAAGATGGAGGTTCATGCTTTCCCTCCCCTGGAAATAACTGTGATATGGGAGTTGACACCCTAGTGATGAGGAGGCACAAACACTGAGTGTTGAGAAGATGTGGAGTTTCAATTAAGCCTAGTGGATCTACTGGATCACCAGTGGTTCTGCAGCCTGATTGAGGAGACACTGCATAGAGGTGTATGAACCCAGAATAAGTTGAAGCTCCTGTCTTGGGTGATTTGCAAAAGCCTTGTGATCACTCTTCCATCACTGCCTCATGACAGTTGTTGGGTTCTTGCACAGGTGCTAGGGTCTAGTTTCATGTCTCTTTTTCTAAATCAGAGGCCTCCTTGAATGTTCAACAAACTTGTGTTTGTCATTTTCCTGATAGTAATGGGAGTGGAGAGAGAAGCAAGAAATTCAAGTGAATTTTGTTAGTCTTCATTTCAGAAAAAAATTCACCCAGGCTATAGTTAAAAAGCTGCGTTGGCTCTTCAAATGCAGTACCTGTGAATTCTACCCCACTTTTGCTATTTGCTTGTTGTTCATGGTGTGGGACCCCACCTCAAGTTGAGCCAAGCAGAGCCACCACTTACTTCAGTCTTTTTGTGCTTACAAGAATGAATTGTCAACCCCTAACTGAAGATGCTGGTTTTTGTTTGTTCAGCTTTAACTGGGCTGCCTTGGTTGTAGATGAAGCTCACAGACTGAAAAATCAAAATTCTCTGCTTTACAAGACACTTTCTGAGGTAAAGTAATTTTTCTATCTTCTAGTGTCTTAAGACTTTTCCCTTTTTAGATTCTCTGTTTGCTCCCAGTGCATTAACCTCTGAACCATAACTCATTTCCATCAAAGCTGGTGAACAGATTCCCATATTTAGTGGCAGAGAGATAAAGGCCTTGTTGGCTTTGCATGGAGGTGGGCAGTATTTGGAGATTCCCTCTCATTGTGGTTCATGTTTGGGCTTGCCATGTTGAAGCAATTTGAAAGACTTAAAAATGTAAACAGCCAGATGGTGCTGAACCACAGCTGTGCTACTGCAGTAGTAGAAGTCTGGCTGCCCTAAACAAAAGAGATCATCTCCAGCTCTGGCACGGGGAAGGAACCCTTGTCTAGCTCATGAGACATCAAGTCTTGAACTACTGACTTTAACTGTCCAATTTAATGGAGCCACCCTTGTTTACAGAAATCAGGAGAATTGCTTCAGCTTCCTGCCAGAGTAGCTCAAATGCCTGAGTGAAGGCTGCACTTCTTGTCATGGCAGTGAAACATTGGCATTTGGTGTGTGCTGGCATCAGCAACAATGTACTACAATACAGCTTGGAAAATAGGGGTTTTTAATTGAATTCCGGAAAGTCTTATATGTTCTGAACATAATGTCCAGGATGTCTGTAATTAGGGAGTTTTGGTTATAATCACAAAAAAGTAGACATCAGACACCTTACCTCTCCTCCTAACATATTTTCTATTACCAAACATGAGAGAAATTTGTATCTTTCCAAAGGTAAACATATTTTCCAAGTCTCTTTATGGGGATTACTGTAAGCAACATGGACCAGATAATGTTGCTGTGTTTGTCAGAGTTACCCAGCAAACAGAAATAGAACTTAGTCTGACACAGTTTCATTTCACTGTCCTATTCCAACTGCACTTTTTCCAGTTATCCCTCGTTACCTAACACCGAATATGCAGTATTAGACTGTAGACTGCATGGATCTGAGCATTTTAATGGAGTCAGTTTTGCACTTTGTTCTTATTTTGCTTACACTGAATTCCTTGCAGTGGTGCCAGCCTAGTCAGTTTGGAGCTGTTTGGCTGTCCCACCATACCTTATGTTTGGATGGTTTTGGCAAATCTCTGCAGCATTCTGCAAGCAGTTCTGTGCTGCTTCTCATCTTTTAATTTAAGAGTGGCGTGGGTGGACTTGTGTATTAACTAACTTTTCATTACAGATACTTTTTCGTAATAATTTTGTTTTATTGCTGTTTTTTTCAGTTCTCAGTAGGCTTCAGCCTGTTAATCACAGGTACTCCCATCCAGAACAGCCTCCAGGAACTGTACTCCTTACTCAGCCTTATTGAGCCTGATATCTTTCCTAGGGAACAAGTGAAAGAGTTTGTTGAGTATTACCAAGTTACTGAAAAGGAGAGTGAGGCAGGTCAGTAATAAGCAACGTTGTTCTTCAATCAGAACTAGCTTTTATCTTGACTAGGAAACAACTGTGTTGTGTCCTCTTTATTTAATTCCTTTTAATGGTGACAAGCCTTAAAACAAAGCCACAAAAACTAATGATTACTTTTAAGGCAAGAGCTATCTTAATATAGCTCCTAAGTGTTTTGGGTATGCAGCTATGTTTTGGTTTCTCTGTTTGTAAAATGTGGCTTGAATAATTTCACTAATAGATGTGAGATTTGAATTAGATTTATTTTGAAAGTGTAGTTGTGAAGGTATTGTATAAATTCCTTACTTTTAGCACAGTATTCTCCTAATTTTTTTTAATTTCCTTTTTTCTTTTTTTTTTTTTTAAATTTCTTCCTGCCTCTACATAGCCAAAGAATTGCACAGTCTTCTGCAGCCATTTCTGCTTCGGAGAGTCAAATCTGAGGTGGCTGCAGAGCTGCCAAAGAAGGTGGAAGTGGTTCTGTACCATGGAATGTCAGCTCTGCAGAAGAAGTACTACAAGGCCATTTTGACAAAAGATCTAGGTAAGTGAGCATTTTGAAGTCTATAAATTATTTTTAAAAACGAAACTAATTCCTGTTGTATGCATGCTCTGTTGTAAAGAAGCAGAAGTTACTTTGGTCTGCAGAATATGTACAGAATAAATATGCCAAATTTGGGCTGCTTGGTTTTTGGTTTTAGCCTGTGTCAAAATAAGAGACGTATGTATTGTTCTATTGCTCAGCTATTGCAGAGCTAGGAAGGGTCAGCTTAGGATCTGCTTTGGGCTACTCTCTAATTAAAAGTACTTATCACAAGGTAAGCCTGCTCCTATTGCATGTTTTTGTGGTCAAACAAAAGGGTGGTACAAGAAATTTTGGATCTGGGTTCTCTACAAATTTTCCAATAGTAGCACAGATGCCATAAAGCAAATTTCAACCTGCTGGATGCAGAGATGAGTTTTTTAGGAAACTACAGGTCTATGTAGACAATGCAAACACCATCATCATATAGTTTGTGAGTGCTTCTTTGTCATAGGGAAATTAAAAGTGGGTAGTTAGAGATCCTTTGTTCTTCTAGGCCTTTCTAGCACTTTGCATGAACATCACCAGGAAATCTTAGCCTTCTTCTTCTACTGCAGTCAACACACGTGCATGCATTTTCTTTTGTTCCTCACAAAAATGCAACTTCTCCTAATGTTCTGGTTGGCCAGGAGATCTTGACTGTGCTGTTTTTTGGGGGGTTTTTTTGAAAATGAAGATGAACTGCACCAGTTTTTTTTCACTAATTTTGATGATTCACTCATAGAAAAATTACTGGGACCTTTTCCAGGGAGTCCAGAAAGTTCAGTGAGTCTGACAAGGCAAAGTAGTGTTTATCAGTGTCTTATTTCTAAAGGCTTGTCCAAAAAGTGTGAAGGAGATTTTTTTGATCCATGAAAACAGATGTATTAGTCTTGAGATGGGAAATTCAAATCCAGATGTGATACACAGAAATACTCCAGTGCTGAAGCACTTCAGAGCAGTGCTTAGTACCAAGACATTGCCAGTCACACCCATTAATGCAGCATGGGCTTCCCTGCTCTGTTCTTTTCTGTGCTCTTTGTTCCAGATGCATTTGGAAATGAAACAGGAAGGAAGGTTGCACTCCAGAATGTCTTAATTCAGCTTCGGAAGTGTGTTGCCCACCCGTACCTCTTCAATGGTAGGAAAGCACTGTTCTCTCTTGAAACAGAAAAAACAACTTTCTTGAATTACACAGGGGTTTTCTATTATTAGTGTAATGCTTAGAAGAACCAAGTAATAAACACTCTTGTACTTGAATCAGTAGCAGCTGTGAGTTTGTGACCAGTTCCAACACATGACAGTTCATCAATAACGATGAATAAAGTAGGAGACTCTGCAAAGTCTGAGTTTCTGACTGCAGCTTTCTATTTGTATGTCTTCTCTCATCTGAACAAAGAAATCACAATGCTTTGTGAACTACTGAGGGTGTCATTTAGAGGCACTTCTCAAGCAAGCATCACATGGTTCTGCTCAGCAATAGTGGCAGGGCAGACACACTGAGGTTAACCACAGAATTGTTATTTGTGTAGTATTAGCTCTGCTTTTAAAACTCCTTTCTGTTCCAGGTGTTGAGCCAGAACCCTTTGAGATTGGAGACCATATTGTTGAAGCCAGTGGCAAGATGTGTTTGTTGGATAAACTCCTCTCATTCTTGTATGCTGGGTATGTCTTGTTGGGGTGGGGTTGACACAGGGAGAAAAAGTAAACTGGGAAAGCAAACTACCTTATTTAGCCATAGACTGAGCAGTTTTTCATCGCTACGCAAGCACTGACCTATTTATTGCATGTTACTCACTACGTGAAAGAAGTAGAAAAAGCTGTATTGGAGATGGTAGAGGAACCTTGAAGATTTTTGTAGCTTACCTTTAAGCATTTCTCAAAACACTCGCCTAACTCTCTCACGTGTTCTCATATTTGCCATATTTGAGAACCTGGGATTATAACCAGGTGACTTGGTATTCAGCATATCCACTCTGACTGTGGGTTTCCTGAGAGTGGTTTCCAATGCCTCAGTTGAGTTGCTTTGTGCTAGCATGCCTGTGCTAGCCTGGGAGGCAGAATCCATGACAAATGTGAAAAAAAACAAACCAAGAATAAGCTGAAACTTCAAATGTTTTGGGATTGATGTTCAGAACCCCTTGTGTTGTGCTCTGGTGAGTTCAGAACCTGGAACCCAAAGACCAAAGGACAGAGCTTCAACAGCCCTTGTGAGGTTCTGATGTGATTTTGTTGTCTTTGTCCTGCTGTGTAGCACCTTGTGAGTGGCTACCTCTCCATTGAATGTCTTTGCAGGACCAGCCCTGTGCAAATTCTGGACTTGAAAATGTCTGTGTTCTGCTCTATGATGAAGTCTGATTTAAACAGAGCACTGTGTGAGGCCTGGGGCTGGGAATGTGGAGAGTTGTTTTCTAACACACCTTTGTAGGTAGAGTTTGAATTTTGAGGGTCATTTGCTGGAGAAAGAAATGTTCTGCTGTCACAGAGATACTGATATTACATTTTCCCAGTATTTCAGATGCATTGTAGTGCGTGATTTGAGAGCAGTCACGTGGTGAGGAAGACCTTGTCATGCTAGGCTGAAGCTGAGGGTCCTTTTAGACAGGCTCCTTTGGATCCTCACCAGCCTGTATCGAGCCAGCAGCAGAGCTGTGTCAGAGCCTTGTTACTTCTCTGTGACTCCACACACTGGACAGGGCAAACTATAAAGCAGATAAATCTTAACTGATTGTACTTAGATATGGAGCTGAAAATGTGGTGAGAGAATGGGCCGTGATTCTGGGAGGCCCTGTGTAGAGAGGTGCTGAGCCTTGCTGTATAACAGTGACTAATAATGACTGGTTAAGATGTTGTGACCCCCCCTAGCACGCTGTGAAATGCTGTCACAGTTTGCTGAGGATCACAGGGTCTCGTGTTCTTCTTGCAGTGGCCACCGTGTGTTGCTCTTTTCTCAGATGACCCAACTGCTCGATATCCTGCAGGACTACATGGACTATAGAGGTATGTCCTGAACAATTTGATAGGAGAGGGCTTACCCTAAAGATCTCTGCCAGATATTGTTCCTGTGATTTTGGTTGATCCATCTGGGATGGAGAGAGGAATGTGATGAAGATTTATTGGTTCTTAGCAGATAGGGACCATATTCCAACAGTGGCTCTGTGTATTGGAGGGTCTTGAGTTCAGCTCTTTGCTGTTACTAGCTTCCTGAAATGAGCTGAAAGTTAAGTGTTGTTCTTCAAAGTAGCTTCATCTTTTGTGCCTTCATAAAATGGAGCTAAGAAATGGAAGGGTAGCAATGTTTCATTATGTACCTATGTTCAATTGTGTATCTCTGTCCTGAAGTAATTGCAGTAAAAGCAGTAGGCTTGCTCTAGATTCACTTTGTCCAGCACAAAACACAAACTGAGCCATAGTTATACCAGGAAATTAATTTTTGATTAAAACAGTTGTTGACAGTGGGGCCCCAACATGTCTGTGAGGGCAGGTTGGATCAGACCATTTTTGGCAAGGTTAGCAATGTGTTCTTGGGACATTTTCTTTTGTTTCAATCCACATGGCTCCATGCCTACTTAGGATTTCCCATGAAAGAGGCTTTTGTTTGGTGTTTATGGTTTTGGACAACTAAGAACATAGGATAAAGCCAAATGTAGTGCCATATCCCATACTGCTTGCTCACAGGAAAGCACACACTGAAGGCCGTGGGAGTTTGGATAAGGAGGATATGATGGTTGTTGGCCTGCTTTGTGGGGCCAGCAGCCAGCACAGCATAGTGTGAAATAGAACTGTGTGCTAATGTTCTTTTACTTGGGCTCTGAATTTTCCTGTTGTGTTTCCAAGCAGTAAATTAAATGCTAAGAGTCTCTGCTTCAGACTCAGCTAAATTGCTCTTAACCAACAGTCAATCTGGAAGTCAGAGTCATTCCCTCAGTTTATAAGAGGTTTAATTGGGAAAAAATGAAGGAGTTGAAGGCAATAAAATGAGAACCAAGTCAGGAGGATTTGGCACTAAAAGATTCAGGAGAGCAATGAGACAATAGAGAATAAGGTAAGAGGGTAAGAGCAAAGGCGAAATTCCAGAAACATTCATGTTGTTTGTTTGGAAAGGCTACAGCTATGAGCGGCTGGACGGCTCTGTTAGGGGTGAGGAGAGACACCTTGCCATCAAGAACTTTGGTCAACAGCCCATCTTTATCTTCCTGTTGAGCACCAGAGCAGGTAAGTAAGGAGAGACAAACAAGCCATCTTGCTTCTGCACTCTTTTTTTGTTCTCTCTGTCAAGGTTTCAGGGAATTCTGAATCCTGCAGAGCCTGTTCATGTGGAGGATTTTTGAGGGAGACAGGACACATCCTGAACTTTGGTCTCTCATCTAGGACATCTGGTTTCTGTGCTTTCCTTTTGGCAGCTGATGCCAAGATCCTTTTCATATTGCAGCCTCTTGAGTTTATTTTATTCCAAGTTCCATAATGCCTGTCTCTGTGCCAGTTTGAGCTTAAAGAATCTCACTAGCATTTTATTTCTGCAAGCGTCAGACTTTAGGCAGGAACAGACTTCCTTTAAGTAAGTTGGTGGAATTGCTTCTCAAGTTTGCTGAACATGGACGTGCTCTTTAACTGGCAGACAGACTGAAACGAGAGCCTTTTACCATCCTGAGGCTGCAGAGAACTCCATGGGACTGCCATCTGTGCTTCTTCCTTCCCCTCTTTGCTCCCGGGGCAGGTCTGTGTCTTCTACACAGTTTCAAACCTCCCTGTCTCTCTGTTCAAACAAGCACAGAGCCAGGCTTCTGCTTGTCTCCAAAGGAGGAATCCACACTGCTTGGTCTCAAACTTCAAACTGGAACCAAGTCTTCCTTTGGGCTTCTGGTTAGACTTGTCTCGATGAGCCTGGCTCCAGTGACACCACAGTGCACGGAGGGGAGCACATAGGAAGAGTGAAGGGAAGACCCTAGAAGTGGGATGTCAGGAGTATCTGTGTCTCTCACTGCGGTGCCTGAACTCTCCCTCCCACACCAGCCAGACTTAGAGTTGTTTTTTACTGCACACTGCTATGTCTGGCCAAAGCATCTTGTATTCAGCTGGGAACAGGTGTGCTAACAGTATTGCCATTGCTGTTGTATTATGGACAGAGATTCTCAGGTGCATGACTGTCTCCACTTGCAGGGATATTCTGATTACAGTGAAGGTGTCTTGTCATGAGCTGGGAGAAATGTAAAGCAGCAGGCTTTCTCCTCTCTGATTACAGTATGTGGTCACAGTAGAGGTATTTAAAAATGTAAAATTAACTGGGTTTTTTATCTTTTTATTTAATGAGAGCCCAAGTTCTAACCTCAAAACTTTAAGACATATAAAGTAATTTAAGTCATATAAACCTTTAAGTCATATAAACACCTAGGCTCTGGTTATTGTATAGTTTGGCTTGGTGTTTCCCACTGTTTCTGTGGTGTATTTACAGCTGGTTCTGTGCTGCAGCCAAGTCATGACTTGGGCAGTCCCTTGTGCCTTCAGAGAAGCCAGTCCTTGCTGGGATAATCTGCCTGCCAGCAGAAGAATTATGTCTGTGTTCATCAGTCTTGACAATCAGTCCCCTTTGCATTGGTTCGCTCACACCCTGTGGTTTTTGATTACACTGCATTGTACAGCTTCTTTTTTGGGCTATTGCAGAAAGCTGGAAGCTGGAAATGGAAGGTTTACCCATCTGTTTAGATCCTTATGAGACCTAGATTTGGGTTTGAGAGATGGATTGAATTAGATACAGTTGATTAGATCTGACAGAACTTTGCATAGCATAAATTCTCCAGCTTCTCCTTTATTTTCTGTTGGTGACATATTTTATGACCTTCCTCTTTTGTTTGTAGGTGGAGTTGGCATGAATCTGACAGCAGCAGATACAGTTATTTTTACTGATAGTGATTTTAACCCACAAAATGACTTGCAAGCAATAGCAAGAGCTCACCGAATTGGACAGCACAAGTGAGAAATGGCACTACTTCTGGTTTGGTTGCTGACTTTCTTGGCTTCTCAGTATTACTTTCCCTTTCCATAGGCAATGGAAGGTTAAAGTATGAGGATAGATTGAAGATAAAAGGGGAGCAGGGAGGATTTTGTGTCTTCCATTTTCCAGTTGCAGCCTCCTACAGTCCCTGTCATGTATCCAGGATGGGAACTTTGTAAATCTGGAGTAGGAGATGGAGACTGGAGGTTTGCCTGCACTTTTGCAGTGAGCATTTCTCCTGTGTCAAGCAGAATCATATCAGCATCACATTTCTGCTGATTATTTTTGTTCATTTTGTTCCTGCCTTCTTACCTACCAAGGGAGTGGGTGGGGGGATAGTAAATAGCTTAGTGCACCTCAAAACAAAATAAGTAAAAAGAATTTTCTTAAACTTTTCAAGGCCTGTAAAAATTATCCGTTTGATCGGGCGAGATACAGTTGAAGAAATAATCTACCGAAGAGCTGCCTCTAAGCTCCGCCTGACCAATGCCATTGTAGAAGGGGGGCAGTTTGCTCTGGGAGCACCCAAGCCTCAGGGAGCAGCAGAGTTACAGGTAAACCAGAGTTACATCCTCAATTTGACTCCAGTAACCACCTTAGAAATGTCCCAGAATGTTTCTGTGTTTCTGATTTGAACCTCTCCAAACAGTTGTGCATTGACATGACAGCTTTTGTGTGTAGGAACCAAAATGACATCCCGGGTCCAGACAACATCTATGTTTGAAGACAGTTATTGAAATTTTGAAGCATTCATTGTGGGAAAAGGGTGTGTCGTCTTAGAGAAAGGGGAAGACAGAACTTTTCTTTGTCTCATTTTTTAATTATAATTAGTGGAAATTATAAAAAGTGGAAGCTGACTCATTATTTCTAGAACTGATCTGTCTCTGGTACTTTTCTCTCACAAACAGAGCTGATAAGAAGTCAGCTGATAACCTAGTCATCTTTTGGTTGTTAGTCTGAAACTCAGTCAACCTTCTTTTGGCCACTTGGCAAATACAGTATCTCAGGAGTCAGGGCATGATTTATAATTCTGACCTGAAAGCTGAGGTTTGTGCTGAGAACTTGGCTTGAAAACCTCAAGCAAAGTCACATTTAAGATAATCTATCCCCTGTGTGCAGCTAAACCTAGGAGAGGTTTGGATTTAGTGTATCCTTCCCCTGCCTGCCTCCCTTCCCTGCCCCATTAGTGTGTATCTCAGCAATTTTAGTTTCTGTGGGAGAAGTGGAACTGAGCCCATAGGAAATTCCATGCTGATATTTTTCTCCCCCTCGATATTTATGGTATTTAGGCTTTTGTTTTAAAAGGACTGGGGGCAAAAGCAAGCCTGGCCTTTCTGGCTATGAAGAAAGCTGCTTGAATGCAGTCAGTACAGTGATGTTTTGTCATTTAGCCCTGAAGGAAAAGGACTGTTCAAGTCCGGATGAGTTATGATTGAGGGAGATACGTTGCTGGGGCTTGTCCCATCGGATGTTGGGAGAATGGAGTATGTTAAAGCATAAGTATTTTGATAGGGAGCCTTAAAGCTTAGGTCCTGCCTGCATACATCTTTTGCATTTAAGCCTGAGAAGCTCGAGACACTGGGCTTGACATGGAATTAGAGGATAATAATACTGAACTTCCCCTTCTCTTTGTTAAAGCTGAGTGAAATCTTGAAATTTGGCCTGGATAAATTGCTCTCCTCTGAGGGAAGTACTATACAGGATGTGGAGCTAGAAAACATCCTTGGAGAGACAAAAGGAGGGCAGTGGATAATGGACATTGTGCTGCCACAAAAGGAAGAGAATGAAGAGGAGGATACAGAGAGTAAGTTAAGAATCTCAACAGTTGTGTCACTTGAGTGCTGGTAGAGAAGGCTTCCCAGGTAGGGGCTGCATTTTTCAGGCAAGAAGAAGAAAAGCAGAATTGTAATAAAGTTACTTGGATTTTATTTGTGGCCCATCCACAAACTTTATTTCTGAGTCCTTCTCCTTGTTTTTATTCTTTTTAGTGCCCTTATTTGGCTATTTGTAAGATAATGTTAACAATATTTGCCCAGTTTTGGTGGCTAGGAGTTGAATTCCTTTTCATATTTTAGTACCTCAGATGGAAATTCCTGAGAAATGGGGAAATATTCATATTGTACCTACTGCTTTTCCCACAGAGAACCATTAAGATAGATCTATAGTTTTGGAGATGTAATAGTAACTTAAGGAAAGGCTGTATAGCAGGAGTTTCATTTCGTATCTCCAAATAAAAGATTATTGGCTATGAAAATCCAAAAGGTGAGATAAGAAATGCAGAGTCATGGATTCTATACAACTGAAACAAACCTACTCTTGTCTTCAGAACTCTGCTCTCCAGCCTAAATGGCATGCAATTTTGATTAGTTTTTCATAGCCCCATACTATGTGAAAATAAATTCTAAGGATACTTCCCTCTATCAGTGCCTTCTTTCACAGAGAAAGACTGAATTTTTTTCTGGGTACACATTAGCACTTAAATATAGATTTGTGACTGGAGTTGAAATGTGGCCCTGCGGGATATTTATTGTCCATCCAGCAGCAGTTGCTGGTAACGAGTAATTATTTGCTGAGAGTTAGCAAAGAGTGGTATTTTTTAGTGGTGATTTAAAAGAGGAGCAGTGGTACCACACTGTGTAAGAGGTATTGGGGAAAATAACTCACGTGGTGAGCAGCAACCCTGGGCTGCCAGAGTTCTGTGCTTTCATTTCATTGGGGAACTCAAAAGCAAAGATTTGCTGTCCCTTTACAAGAGCTGCCAGTAACTACATAGCAGAGCTAAATGAATTCTCCACTGGCAGAGATAGAATGACCAGAAAGAACAGTGATGGAACCACAATTTAAAATAATTAATTGACTGAAATAGGAAGAAAGGTTCCTTGCCAGTCTAAACATCTTAAATTAAAAGCTTTTGTCTAAGGAAGAAAATCTCAATTCTCTTGTTTCTACATGATGCTGACTTGGGTCATACCAGAAAATTATGGGAGTGAAGAACTTTTTCTGCTGAGGGTAGAACAATGTCACAGAAGAGCCAAATTTTTTTAAATCTCATTGTACATTTTAGGTGTTAGTAGGTTTCAGTTCCCTTTCACACTTTCTAATTATTTTTTAAAGATCACATGTACGTGTATGAAGGCAAAGATTATTCAAAAGAACCCAGCAGAGAAGACAAAAAAGCATTTGATCAGCTTTTGGATCTTCAGAACGCATTGATTGAAGAGACCAGTAAGGAAGGCAGAGCTCTCCGGAACAAAGCAAACGTAAGGCAGATGTGACAAGGCACATGATGCTCTTTCATTTGCTTGTGGAAAATAAAACTTGGCAGTTTTCTCTCTTTACCTACAGCTTGCAGAAGGCATGTTAAAAGATTTGGATGTCAATGTACTAAAGTTGGCTCTGGAATCAGGGCTTGACAATTCAGCAGTTCTGCTGACAGATCTGAGATGTGCTGTACAGGGCACTCATACAGACTCAAGTCACAAAACCACATATTATGTGACAATTGAGATCTGATGATTAAGACTTGTGCACAAGTAAACAAATGGGAAAAGAATGTAGGTTAAGGAGGGCATCAGGCATGACTTTAAGATGAACAGTTTGTTTCTGTGATGTGTCTTTCTTTCTGCAGGCCCTTCTCACAGGCCTTCGGGAACAGCCAGCCAGGAGGAAGCACTTGCTGAGTGAAGAGGAGCTGGAGGCTCGGAGGAAGAAGCACCAAGAAGCAGCAGCAAAGAGAGCAAGGCTCATGGAGGAAAAGAAGGCAGCAAAAGCAGAGGCAGAACACAAGAAAAAGTATGGTTTGTATTGCAACTACTACTTGTAAACTGATGTCTATTGCACTATAATTTAGAAATGTGTATCTGATTGAGAAAAATAATGTGCTTGAACTGCATAACATGGGGATGTGAAGGTGGAAAAATGGCTTGAGTCCCTAGCAAGGGACTCTTTCCTCCTGAATACCCTGCCTGACTTGACATCTACTTTAATTCATAGAGAATGGCCCGATTAAGAACCCCATGTCTGACTGTACAATCAATGAGTGCTTGGGAGAAGCTTTCTGAAATGTCACAGTTGGTCCCTATAAATTGGTCTGACATCTGTGACTCTCTGGCACGTCTTAACTTTCTCCTTGTTTCCCAGGTGTCCTTTTCACCACTCCAAGTAGCTCCTTGCCCTTTGTTCTATGCTCACTTTTTCCATGCCTGCAACTGGCTTATCACATTGGCATGTGGCTCTTAATATCATAGATAAGAACTGTGATAACTGTTTTTCTGGCCTAAAATAGGGGAGGGAGCAGAGGGAATGCAGGGCTAGGTCTCCTGTGTTTCACTTCAATGATTTAAACCAAGCTGTGTGCCCCCACCTTTGATTTTCATTGAACATCCTCTTCTCTTGTTTGGTTTCAGGATGGCCTGGTGGGAGGCCAATCATTACACATCTACCTGCCTTCCTTCAGAGGAAAGTGGGTCTGAGGAAGAGTTTAAGGAGGATGAGTTGGGGCAGAATGTGGATTTAGATTACAAAGATGCAGACCAGAACTGTATCAAGTACGTCATGGGAGATGTAACCCACCCTCAAGCAGAAGAGGAAGATGCCATCATTGTCCATTGCTTAGGTGGGACTTGTGAACAACAAAAGTATTGTTGGGTGGGGTGAACAAGGGAGCTGAATTGTCCCTACTGGCTCAATAATTTCTTATTCTGAAATAATTTGGATTTGAATCTGACTTAATGTCAAGTGATGCAGAGGCAATACAGCCTCTACTCTAGCATGTATAACCCACACCAGTACTAGCAAGGTGTGCAAGGGTCTTCGCATGCCCACTCTGGATTTATGGGTAAACCTATTCAAAGGTGCCTGTAGGGCTTCAAATTTTGTATCTGTGGCTAAATGATGACATTTCCTGAGAGCCAGGCCTTTTGGTTATCCTGTGGAAGCTGCAGGGATCAAACTGAGATACTGAAATTGATCTTCTTTTTCCAGTCAGCAGAAAGAGACAGACACTTCCAGAGATTGAGGTCAGAGTTTCTTTGTGCTTGTCTCTCAACACTGACAGTACAGAGGCTCTAGGCTAGTCTCCTAACTTAAGGCACTCTTTTAAGACACTAAAACTGAGGGAGATAAAGTCATATTACAAAGTTTCTCCTGGAGCAGTGTTGGAGCTGCTCCCTGGCCAGGGCAATAGCAGAACATCATCATCTACTTTGGCTTAGGTTACACTCTGCACGAAACCTCATGTTTGAAGTGGAAATGCCAAGTAAAAGTGAAAGACTGCAAACACCTAGTGTGGGAAGCCCAAGGCACCAGTCTGGGGACATACTACATGCATGCTCTGTGTACCTATATGTATGTATGTGAGGATACTGTCAGGTTTATATGCTCAGTGCTATGGTTAGTGCTTGTTTCTGCATTCTCGGTGGACAGTAAGGAATTTTTCTGCAGAGTTTTTCAGGGAACTGTGACAAGTTTGTTTTTCTCAAGGGCTGAGGTTTATCCTTTAGGATAGTCCCTGGAATAGTGGTTGACTTAAGTTTGCATGTAGTTCCCATATCTGGTTTTGATAATCACTTGTTGCCTGTGTACAGAGAAGCTGTCTTTCCTGGAGGGGTGGTCTCCAACCTCATTTCTAAAAGGAGTCTCTCTTGTCATTTCATTCTAGATGACTCTGGCCACTGGGGAAGGGGTGGTTTATTCACTGCTCTAGAGGCTCGTTCTGATCAGCCAAGGAAAATATATGAGATGGCAGGAAAGATGAAAGGTAAGAGATTAAAATATGACCTGAGGCCAAGATACTTGAAAGAACTTAAACCCCACTGACACTGGAGGAGTGGGGTGCCTGGATATCCTGATACTCATGTGTTTTTCTCTAGATGTGTGCATCCTAGCTCTGAAAGTAGTACTTCAGCGGGTGCTTTGACTTGACTTGTTTGGAACTCTGTGTAGGGGTGGATCATTCCAATCCATCCTGCACGTCATAAAAAAAGGGGGAAAACCCCAAACCTGTACATTAGTCACAGAATGTTTTTCACTATATAAGACAGAGCGCTGCATCTTCTGTCAAAGTGCTTTTAAGAAGGGTGAAAGCCACCTCAGGCAGTACTCAGCTGAGCCTTTGCTTCCCTCCAAGCACTAATCTTTTCCTATGTAAGTATGTATGTATGCATGTATTAACAGTTTTGAGATAACTGCAGCTGGTTAGGAATTAACATCTTGCTATAAGGTGGACCTGTTGATCTTTCTAATTTCCTGGGAGATGCTTTCTTCTCATTTCAGTGTCTCTCTTTCCATTTGCTATCTTTAACTGGGATGTCTGTGTGTTACTGTGTAGCTCAGGGGGGAAAACATTTGTCTTGCTTCCCTGGGCAAAGGATCTGACTGCTGAAACCATCACGAGGAGAGAGAGTCTCAGAGAATAATACAGAATGTGACAGTGGAATCACTGCTGCATTGAATGCCTGTTTACTCTTCAGGACTGATTTTTTTATTGTTGTCATGTTCTTTTTTCTGGACAGACCTGGAGTTAGGAGGAACCCTGCTATTCCCTATTGATGATAAAAAGTCCAGGAAAAAAGGACAAGATTTGGTGAGAATGAGAAGTTCTTTTTCTGTTTTGCTCTATCCATATGTTTTTGAAGCTGTGTGAAATGAAACTTATGTCTTTTTCATGATAATAATGGCACTAATTACTGAACATGGTTAAGTTGCAGTTAAATATTAGAGATAATGGGTGATTTTCCTCCTTTATTAAAGCTAAAAGTTAGTAATGCAGTTTTCCAGAACTGTGTCTCTTAGTACTGTATATAGATTCCATTTCAATTTTTTGTTTTCTCTTTAGCTGGCCTTGATTGTAGCTCAGCACCGGGATCGGTCCAACAACTTGTCTGGCATTAAGCTGTCAGCTTTGGAAAAGGGCCTGAAGAAGATTTATTCAGCAGCCAAGAAAAGGAATGGTAAGTGTCTGTGCAGTAGAACAGCAAATCCATGCATGTGTGGTTGCATGTAAAGATGACAACCAATTTCCACCTCTACTGTTTTTTTTCTGAAGCGAAGTGAGATCTCCATAGCAGATACGTTGCTCAAAAATATTTCTTCTGTTCTTGTTGGGTAGCTTGAAGTCTTTTTCTAGATTGCTTTCTGTATGTGTGTCTTCTTCTGAAGAGTGTGCACTCTGTTCCCTCCCTCCTTCTCAGCAACAGTGCATCTTCCACGGATCGGGTATGCAACAAAAGGCTTCAACTGGTACGGCACGGAGCGGCTCATCCGAAAGCACCTGGCAACACGGGGTGTGCCCACTCTTATGTATCCTTTTGGGGTGTGTCTCGTCCATCTAGGACTGAAAGGATACTGTAAATATCTTGGTGAATGCAAAGCAAGGAAGCAAGGCAAGGCAAAGTACAGCTGAAAACCTGGTTTGCACTTCACTGCCAGCATCCAGCACTTCTGACAGCATCCAAGTACTCACTCCACACCAAAGACTTAGCATTTTAATGACAGATGAGTGTGATTCAGCATGCCTGTCAGAATTTGTTAGAACCAGGTGCTAGTCTTCTGTTGACAGGACGGACTTACCTGTATATGCCACGTCTGTGGGGGATATGGCTGGAATTTCAGATTAACGGAAATGACTCAGAAAGCAGGAAAAGTGGAATATAAAAATGTTACAATGTTCCAAGCAAGTGATAGCCTGCTTCCTTGGCTGAACATGATGAAGTTGGTGTGTTAGGGCAGGCTTAGGAAGGCTTTCACCTTCCAGGAAAGGAAGCAGGTTTACAAGGAGGCTCTGTTTTGTCACTTCTCCTGGAAGACATGCATTTGCTATACTGACACTGTCAGCAATTCTGTGAAACTGAAAACCTGAAAGAAAGACAAAACTATTCAGAGCATTCTGGCTCTCTTCCTTGGTGAGTCTGTTAGTGGGCATGTTGTCTGGTATTTGTTGACACTTGATGGCATTTCCTTGACACTTTATTAGATACTACTTCTCTAGGAGTAAAGGTTCCTCCTCTGCTTCACAGCCATATTCATCTTCAACAACAGTCTCAAAGCCATGAAGCTGCAGTTAATTTCACCAAGAACATGTGCAAAAAGTGACCATCACTCAGGCAGTCCATGTGCATTCACGCCAGAAGCATGGCTTGCACAGCCATTATTCACACCTGTACCTCTCTGCTGTGACTGGCCCCAACATTTGCATGTTGTCAGTGGCTCTGGAGTGGAATGAGACTCCCTCAGCTTCGGAGCCCAAAGAGGAAGGATGTTGGCTCAATCTCAGATCTGTTTTGGAGATGGAAAATTAAACTTTTAACTGATGGTCCATTGTTACCCCTTACATAAAGTTACTGTTAGGGCTTGGAATACAGTATTGTTTGGCTGTATTTCCCTGCCTTCTCCCTCCTTCTCAAATTTCATACCTTATCTCACTATACCTCTTTTCAATCAGCTTTTTAATGGTTACCTGGCATTCAGTCTACATGTCCACATATAAGGCAGCAGAAAGGAACCTGTCAGCTGTATGACAACCGCACAAGATAAACTGTTTATACTTTTCTCAGAAATCCATTTGATTTGCATTTGTTCAAATATAAAATTTAGCTACCTAATCATGTGGTTAAAATCAAGCAAATTGCTGACCAGTATCCTAGGCAAAGGTGTGCAAGGCTGCCAAAATTTGAGACTGACTATAAATGATACCTTTCCTTCTCCCACAACAACAAAGTTTTTTGTTGCAGCTGTTGGGCAAAACCAGTTCCTTACTGCTGTCTAAAAAACTGTGCGAAGGGTTCCATGACCCTTTGATTCACTTCTTAATGCAGCGTTTTTGATGTTGTCTTTGCTCTACTGCAAGAGAACTTTACTGTTTTTCACATTGTTGACACTGTTGATTTTAGCAAACATATTTTTAGGGTGTTTTTGTACAACCAGGCAACAGTAGCTCTCCTAATAAGTGCTGTGACTAGGGAGACTGTGAGGTGCCAAACTTAATTCAATTTAAAGTTCATCTTCCAATAGGAAATCACCCCACAAGCAGTGGAAAGTATGTCCCTAAATATCTCATTGCCAACATACATCTCACTGGCTGCATTTACACTGCCTCCGTGGCACCATCTGGTTATTTAATAATTGCAGGCCTGCCATGGCTCATCATGATGGTAGGTGTGCTCCATACGAGGAGAAGCCCTCCTGAGTTGGATACTCTGTTGTTCACTCTTGGCTGTAGCAGACAACCCCACGGGATTCTTAACCTCCTTTGACCCTGCTGGAGCTGAGGGCAGCCAGTGCTGCACAGCACCTCTGTGGGTAAGACCTTCCTTGCAGCTATTCCCAGGGACAGCCCCCTCTGCATTTGGCAAAGTGCCTGCAGGATCAGAGTCCGACTGTGAGGTCTTGGAGGGGCGAGAGGTGGTGAGTGGATGTACCTTGTTTTCCCCAGTCTCTCAAACTGGCCCACTTCCAATGGGCCAGCTGGTGGCACTGTTAATCAGCTGCAGCAGCTCACGGTGCTTCTCCAGCTTGGAAAAACGCTCCCTCTTTCCCAGAATTAAAACACCAATTATGCTTTTTTCTTTGGCAGCTTGACTGAACACATAATTTCAGTCTGCAGACTCAAGGCTCTGTTCCTCCACCTCTTCTTTCTCCTGTGTTTATTGCCCTTCATTAAAAGCTTTCCTTCCCAAGTGTTCCAGTGTGTGCAGTCCTGTTGCTCAGCTTCACGCACACCTAGGGATTCTCTGGCCACCAGGCCGTTGCACATGAACAGGATTTGTCCTGTGGCTGGGTCCCCCAGTACAGACTGAGGTAGTGTGTCTGTCCCCACGATGGCCAGCTATTCCTTTTTGAGGCCTCATGCTGTCCTTTGTTTCAGCCTCTGTGCCCCCACCCTGCTATGACTGACTAGAGTTATAAGGGAGATGAGGGCTGCCTGTTAATGTCCCTTACCCCTTAAGATAAGGTCTACAGGGAGCTGCAAGGTCATGGTGTGCAACAGATTTTAGCCCTCTAACTCGGGGACAAGTAAATAAATTAGGTTCCTTTCCTCTCTCATCCTTTTCAACTGTACAGATGAAATCTACCTTTTTTTTTTCCCTTTAAATATACCTGAGAAATGCTTCTGGAGTGTGGGGATTTCGTTGCAGGTTTTTTGCTTTCTTTTNTTTTTTTTTTTTTTTTTTAACAATATTCTTCAGTATTCTTTAAATCTGAACCGAAAGAAAAGCTCTACCTCTGTCTGCTTTGAAATAGAAGTGAGATTTCAACTGAATCCTGAACTGGGTTTTGCAGAATCTCAGCCACGTGAAGTTTTTCTAGTGTTTGCTACCCACCACCATTTCTCTTTATTTGGGCAGAAGTAGTGTATTTCAGATAATTAATTCCATAAAGGGCTCAGCAGCTTTTATACAAGTTGCTATACAAAATAAATGTCATGCTGTTTCTTCAGCTGCGCAGCACTCTGCATTTTCCCTTTCTAAATAGCAACCACCCCGAAAGGGAAGGAAGTTGCTTTTGTAGTCATGTCCCTCTGGCCTCTCTCTCTTCTTCCAAACAAGATTTTTTGCAGCATAAGAGCTGAAAAGTGGCACCTCGTGCATTTCTGTCACTGCACATTTACTTAAACTTTTGATGTAAGATGCTGGATTGAGGTCAGTGGCCAAGAGCACAGTGATGCACAGCTCAGATTGGCTGTACAAGCAGTTTCATCAGATAGGACCTATGAAGTGACATCCAGTCTCAGGAAAAAACTTTGCACCCCGTGCTGGAGACTCCAGCTGATGCTATATAAAAGCAGACTGTAATTCAGAGTGACATGTATACTTGTGCTGGCTCAGCTCATGCCTTTGTTTCTTGACAAAGCACTGCCTCTCATTCTCAGGGCATTATGCACACAAATTTTGTCTTTGGTGGCTTGTAACTTGAGAATGATCTTTTCATTCTACTCAGGAAATAGTAAAAACAATACCAAGCTCAGAAATCAATCAGGTTTTATGGACATATGTAGATATGTGATTTTTTTCACTGAATTTTGTCAGGAACAAAATTTTGTCAGAGACAAAAACTATCTGTGTGTTGGGGAAGGTGGAGCCTGGATTTTGAGGAAGAAGACTGGTTTCCAAGGTGATGGGGGAAATCTACAGCAAATTCAACCTCAGTATCTTAACAAAAATATTGTATGTGTGTATCTCCAAACAGCAGAATCCAGCCCACAAACATGATCAATAGAAAAATATAATGATAAGGAGATTGACTCATTTAAAAATAAGTGAAACTAAGGTCCTGGAGGAAAAAGGAAAGCAAACTTTTGAGCTGAGAGATGACTTAAAAGTGTAACATACATGTTAAGTTGTGTGAAAAATCCCACCGCATTACAATATATGATCCTGGAAGACAAAATGTAGACCTTTATTCAGGTGATTTCAGTGAATAGCAGGTTGCTCATGCACAGTGATCAGCAAATCAAAGTGTAAGACAGAATGATTCAAAACCTTAATGGACTTGCCATAAGAAAGGATAATGTCCACATTTCAGAAAGTGCCTCATCTCTCCCTGGTTTTCTGTCCAATTCATGCTTTTCAGAGTGAAAAATACAAGCCTGAGGAATGCAGTAGATGGATTAGGGGAATTACATATGAGTATTTTCGCTAGAATGCAGATCTCTCTATCATTTTGAATTTCCTGGAAGTGTGTGTATTTCTTGTTGGACTACACCATCCACCCATCTTGGCCCTGGTCAGATGGTACTGCATTGGTGGAAAGGCACATAGACCCTTCAAAAAATGTGATGAGGACAAGAACTGTCTGGATCCTCATGTTTCAGGCAGGAAGGGAATGTCCCTGCTTGCACTTGCAACATTTTCCTGTGTGTTTCTTCAAAGCTAAGGATAGAAACAACCCCCTCAAGGAGCTGTATGAAATGAGAATGTTAATCATGTTGCTGTTGAAAAAAAAAAACCAAATCAAAGGAGGGGTAAGAGAAGACAGAAATTGCTTTTTGTAAAATCTGAAAAAGGCTTGGGTGTTGCTGGCTTAAGCAGAAGAGAATTATTTTATTAACTTACTTGCTGAAATAGGTGCAGGGCATCTACTAGCCTTTCTCTCCTGCCTCCAGTGAACTTGAGGTTGCAGCATGGGCATTCACATGGTAAGGATTCTTTTTTTTTTCCACAGAAAAGAGACAAATTAGAAGCAAATCAAAGGTATTTATGATCTCATAAATCTCATAAAATGTTCTTAAATCTGCTGCAGAAAGGCATGAAGAATCTGAAATCATATCCCTTTTTTGTGTGCCACTTCATGAAACAGTTTGGGCCTGGCTTCATGAGAGTGTTCTGCCTCCTCATCTATCTGTGTGTGCATCTAAGATCATGCCATAAGGCAGTGCCAGGCCATATACTTGACCACTTACAAATCCTTCCTAAAACATCTCCCGGCCACTATTCCAGCAGGAACAGGAAAAGATCAATGTAGGGGATATAAGGGAACTGAACACTGTAAGTGTCTTGTATTACAAGCACACTCTGGACCAGAGACCAGCTTTGTTTGACATGGACATCTTGGAGTGAGTCCACTAAAATGATTCAGGGATTGGAGCATCTGACACAGCAGGAACTGGGATTTTTTAGCTTTGAGAAGAGGTTTCAGAGTGGAATCAATGAGTGCAAACGTGTATCAACATGTATAAATACCACTTAGAAGGGAGTGAAAAAGTGGAGCCAAACTCTTCTCAGTGGGATCTGGTGAAAGAAAAAGAGGGAACAGGTGCAAACTAAGATATATGAAATTATATTTAAACGTGAGAAAAAAAACATTTTTACTTTTTTATTTTATGCATATGTTAAACAGTGGAACAGGTTGCCCAGGGAGGTTGTGGAGTCTCTGTCTTTGGAGATGTTCAAAACCCTGCCTGGCACAGCCCCAAGCAACCTGCTTTAGTTTACCCTGTTCTGAATGGGGAGACTGGACCTCCAGAAGTCCATTCCAACTGTAACAATTTTCCTGTGAATCTATGAGATCCATTCAGGCACTTTAGAGAAAACCCCAATCAACTCTAATTTTACCTTTTCAGTAGTGTACAGGGGCACAGCATTTCAAAAATTTCTGAACTATGACCCTACTACACAGGTAGGTTGACTCATAAGAAACATTTCCTCATGTCTCAGAGGTTTAAGCAGATGATGAGAGATAGGCATGTATCAGTATCTCAGAATCTGTCCCTGAGGCCGTCTTCAGTGTATTCCTCGTTTGCCAGTCTTCTGTGTGACCTAGTTGGGTGTGAGGGGGCTTCACTACTGGGTCTAACAGGTCTCTGCACCAGGTATGGGCATGGCATGGGTGCTGGTGCTCCTGAGGTTTGTATACATCCCTGGCTTAGATCTCTTAGCAATCTCCTTTCCGTGGGGTACTGCAACAAGTCCTGCTGCTCTAAACCGTGAAATGAGTATTGAGAAAACCTCTAAATCTTCTTGAGCAGCTGCCAGGGCAACATAGTAGGAAAAGAAGTAGAGTTAGCAGAGTTTCTTTGTTGCTTGCAAAGAAGTCTTGTTAAAGACCTTTGGTAAAGGCCTCTTTTCCTTGTTGATGTTTTCCCCTGAGTTTCCATAGCCTTTCAGGCAGGGCAGTATCTCCCCCACACGGGCACAGGTCAAACCTTGCTCCTTGTACTGAGTCTCTCCCCTGCCCCAGATGTGTGTCCCGAATAAGCTTCAGCCTGTCGTCTTTTGTCACATTTCACCCACCTCTGAGCAGGGAGGAAGCAAGCCTGTGAGCCGTGGAGAGCCCTTGGCAGTCAGCGAGGCAGGCTTTCAGCAGGGTGTCAGACGCTTTTCAGGGCAGAGACGGTCCCTGGAATGCAGCAGAGTACTCAGGCCTTGGGCAAGTTTCGACACATATTGATGCATAATACAAGATGGAGCGTATCAGTTGATATCAGACTCTTCCAGTCAGTCACAGGGTTGGGTAAGCATGTATGCCATGCAAAATAGGAGGTAATGTAACTACCAAATCACAGTGATATGGACATGTTTCTTGTCATTCCTGGTTGACTTTTCCATTGGGTAGTCATTCTATGGGCTGTGGGTGTTGAGTAGGGGCAAGCACCACAAATAAAACTGTGGCATTAATCTGGAAAAATTGAGTGAAGGCAAAGTGGAAGAGAAAAATAAAAGATGTCATCTACAGAAGCCACAATAATGCAAAACATACTCTATCTAATAGGAATAACTTCAGTTTCTTCTGCATTTTTTCCATTTGTGGCTGGGATCATTCCTGAGCAGTTCAAAGCGCAGGACTGGAATCTAGGAGGTCTAGATTTTCTTCATACATTCCCGGTTGCTAGTTCATTGTGTGACTTGAAAACGTAAGTATTTTTAAAGGGTAAGACAACCCAAAAGTGAGATGAAATCGGAGCAACATTTACGTGTAGAAAAAGTGACTTGCACTGACATAGAACTCTCCTGTTTCCTTCCCACCTGCCCAGAGCAAGTAGTGCCAATCATTTGGTGGCCAAGTCAGGCTTCAGGCAAACCAGGCCCTTCTCCCTGGGCAGCAGCAGGTCTTTCCTCATGGCAGACCTCTTGTGACCGGGGACAAAGGGCACTGCGGCTGAAGGCTTTGGGTGTAGGCACAGACCAAGCCGTCCCGAAACCGACGCATTAGAGTGTCTGGCAATACTTAGCCTTGGAGGAAACCTAAGGACACCGTAATCTGGGATGGGATAGCTCCAAGGGACTGATCTTTCTGCTGAAGCAGAGGGCGGCGGCATAGGACAGGCGAGGAGCATGGCTGGCTGGAGGAGAGCTGCAGAGCCTTGGAAGAGCGGCGGGGCTCTGGGGCTGGGCACCGGGAGCAAGGAGGGGGCGACGGGGAAAGCAGCGGTAGGAGATGCGAAGGAGCGTGTGTACGCCCCGAGGTGGCTGAACTACGGGGAGAGGTTCAAGCGTCACATCAGGGCTCGGGGGCTGAGTAGCGGGTCCCACCGCAGCCCCCCACCAGCTGCGGCTGCAGCAGGGCCCGGCCCGGGGGACATCGGGGGCCGGAGTCC
>VZRO01004332.1:326175-424044 GCA_013397915.1 Daphoenositta chrysoptera
GGATGAACCCCTCGGTGCCGGCCAGGGCCGCGGCGCAGCCCCGCGCGGCGGGCAGCGCTCTGGCTGCCGAACGTCGCCTTGGAAGGGACCCGTGTGCTGCTCGTGCGAGAGGCTCCACGCTGGTGTGACTGCCCTGCTGATGGTGCCTTGCCTGCCCCGCCGTGTAACACAAACTGCGCTGTGTCTGGGATCGTCCCGCCGGGCAGCACGGGACGGGGAGCAGAAGTGACGGGAAAGAGAGCTGCTGCAAAATAGGATAAGGGGTTTTGTTTTTTATTCAGAAGATTGTCAAGGTGGTGAACTAAGTCTCTTATGCCGAGGACTGAACCCTTTGAATTGCAGAGTCTGTGAAAGCATAAGTGACTTGATGGCAGGGTTTTCGATCTGAGAAGGCAAGTGGGCGATTCTGTGACTGTTGGGAGCAGTGGGATTTTTTTGGCCCCGGGTTTGTCAGTAATGAACTGCCCACAAGATTTGTGCAGCTATAAAGAGTTGAGAAATCGAGTCACGCTGGCTGGAAGTGCAAATTAGGATGCTATGGAGTGTATTCTGTGATACCATTGCCTGTGAGCTCAGCCTGACTTCGAGGAGGAGAGTTGTGGAGAAGGGAGCTTCAGCAGTGCTTTGACACCTTTGAAAAGCTTCGTTTTGACCATGCTTGGCTCTTTTCCCCCACTGGGGTTTGGCTGTTTAGCTGGCCGCAGCTACAAGCCCAATGTTGGCTCTGTGATCACTTCAGTTGTTAATTTTGAAAAATAAATGTGAATGGAGTCTTGTAGAAAGCCTCCTTTAAAACTGTTCCCTATAGCTGAAATTTTGGAACTATCCCAGGCTGTACTGGAACCAGCCAGGCAAACATCTTGCTGCTCACAGTCAGTGACCAGCAGCTCCCAGTGATTGAATCTGGCCCTTTTGTTTTGGTTAGTAGTGGCAGTTGTTCCTAGTGGCTGTTGTCTTATGGATATGTGCACCTGGAGAGGGCTTACTGTCATTGGGAGACCGGGATACAGTACTAGGGAGACACTGCCAAATGACTACAGTTGTCCTAGCAAAACTGCATGTTGTGTTGTTGTAGCCTGCCTTCCTTACACCCCCACCTCTTGCAACCAAGGCAAAGGATGGCATCAGAAATGTGGCTTTGCTGCTGTAGGGCTTGTTGTGCCGTGTGGGGACCTGAGAGGCAGACCCGAGTGGAGAACTGCGATGTCCAGTTCTGCTGGTGGGAAGCAGAAAGTTTATGCTTCTCCATGTCTGGTACCGTCACTCAGAAGAAGAAAATGAACCCATGTAAAAACTATATTAGTACTTCTTTTAGTTTCTCATTATCCAGTGTGCCAGAATTTTCTGACTTGGGTCAAATTAAAGTTCAGTGGTTATTTCCCCAGGGGTCAACACTTTTGCCCTCTCTCCTTGCAAGGACAGAATGGCATTAGACTCGTACAGATTTGAGCAGGAGGGAGATAGAGACTCCATACTGTGGAGTCCCACTGTGCTGTGTGCTGGGGATTTGTTCAGGGTCTGTAGACTTCTTTTTGTTCTAAATTTAAATAGAAAATGCTGGCAGATATGAAGCATCCTAAAGGACGGGGTGCTCTTTCAGTAGAGAAACCTTTTGCAGTTCATACCTTTCAATGCTAACTGAGTATGTAAGTGCTATGGCTAAAAGTAAATATTGAAAATGAGGTACAGGTGCTGCCTGCTGGGATAGGTAGAGTCAGCAGTGACTTGTGAGACTCTTTTCCCTGTTTGTTTCAGTAAGGCTTCAAATGTCAATATGGAAAACTGTATTCCTGTGCACACAGGTGCTCTGGTGTCATGAGGGTGAGGCTGCAATACCTTGTACCACGTTGCATGGCTCTGGGGTGAAGAGGTGCGCTGGAAGGTCTGGCAGCACAGGAGAGATGTGTAAGTGAGGAAGCACAAGCTTTCACCAGTCTGATAGGGTGGCACCGAGATGTAATTTGCATGATAGCCTGGAACGCTCCTTGTGCTTCAGAAACTTGAACAGCACAGATCTGGCTTTTGGAGTAGGCAAAGGACATCCTCCAAGCAAGTGCTTCACGAATGAGCCCCATGTAGAGAGCTTCCAGCTGTGTAACAGGGGGGCAGAAGGCTGGGGGTTACCTCTTGGAAACACCGCTCGCTTGGGTGGTGGTTTTGCCTGGGTAGTTCTCTTGCCAGTTGAAACAGAGTTGCTGTGTTTCAGACCTGTGTTGTTGCGTGTTCTGATTGAACAGTGGATTGTGTCAATAAACCAAGTGGCTTTTCTTTCTGAAATATCCATGTCATGGGCTAATGGATTTCAGCTTTGGGGCTGGAAATTCCAGGGGATCGATGAAATCTTTCTAAGGAGCCTCTGAGAAGCAAAAGAAAAGTGAACCTATTGCTAGAGGGCTTGAATTTGCTGACTACTAAACTTTTTTTTTTTTTAGAATGAGGGGCTTGTAAATCAAGAGCCACCACCATAGAGTAAAAGCCCTGGTTTAGTTATATGTATATATATACTGAAGGCCAAAATTGACCTTATTTAATTGCATGCAAAAATAAATACAAATATTTTGGAAAAACCTTGTTTCCCAAAGCTTGTTGGCTGTTAAAACTGAAAGTCTTGGTCTGCGAGTAGATTAGCGTGGATGAACTTCTGTACTTACAAATCAAGTTGCTGGATTTCCTGGCCTGCTCGGGAAATTCAGAAGCAAGAGGTTCCTGTGGCATTGCTCATAGGTCTTACTATGTCTGCAGTTGAACATAGCAAGTTACGCAACTTTTCATTTTCCTGAAATGAATAATGGGAATGCGCTGCAACAGTACTGTGCAGCCAAGCCAATGCCAGAGTTGGAAAAGCTTCCTCAGTGCTTAGCCGTCTTTTAATTGTTTTTACTTTTGAACCCTCAGTGCTTGAGGTTCGCTGTGTTTGATTTGCAAAGCTCTTCGTTTCACTAAACGAAGGAAAAAAAGATTTCTCCGTGCAATAGCTCATGGGCATCCATTACCCCATAGACAGCTGGTGCTGTTTAACAAGTGAGGCTGACGGAGTTCGGAGCTGAATTGTGTGCGCATCCTCACCGACACTTGTGGCTGCTTCTGCTTCAGATGGCACTTCCAAATACATATAACTTCATGAACTGACTGGTAAATCAACTCTAATTGATTTCAAGTTTTAAACAGAATAAGATTGAAACTGTACAAACATTTCAAAGATGAGCTGCTCTGGAGTTATTTGCCTCAACTTCACAGGGAAAATCCATTGGGGAAGCATGGGATGTAAAAGAGCTGTTGTTTGCATTTGCCCGCTTTCATTTAAAGATACAACTTGCTCTTTTAAATTTATCTTGGGCTGGGAGCCAAACTGTGCTCTCTTGAAGACGATCACAAAGCAAACTTCATTGGAAATGGGATTGGGCTTCCAGCGTGGAAAATAGCAATTCAAAAGAACTCTTTTTGAGATTTATGAGCATATGAAAAGAGGGAGTTACAATGAGTTGTGTAGCTGCGTAGAAACTGTAATTACAGTGATCTCTGCGCTGTTCAGGGGTAACTGTATTTCTTCACTGTCATGCAGGGTGCAGCAGTCCTCCTTGCCAGGACAGGGTCCCAAAATTTACTTTGGGATGCCATTACCATTGTTTTCCATCTTCCTTGGCTTCCTTCTGTCATCAGTGAGCAAGGGAAAAGCAACGTGCGAGTGCTGGCCCTACTGGGAGCAAAGTTCTGGGTGTACAGTTTATACAATGGTCGTGGTGGAGCAGAGGAGGCATTCCCGTCTCCCCTCTAGCTGTTCGCTTGTGCTGCTATTCACCCTGTTGTTGGTTTTGATGTTTTGCGCTGTGCTGTGAACTAGGTCACGGAAAGGATCCAAGACAAAAGCGTGGCAGGGGGGAGAAAAGGGATTTTTTGTTTTGTTTTCCAGCAGTGCTGTTTGCTTGCTGAGAATTGTGTTGACACAACCGAGAGTGGTGAACCGTGGTGCGGAGGTGGAAGCTACTTACACCAGCTTTCTTGTCAGTGCTGAAATATAGTGCAGCTGCACCCTCAGGCCAGAAGAGCTTTGTTTCACGCAGGGCCAGAAGCTCTGCAAACAGACCATGCCTTGAGCTGAGTCCTGCGAGATGTGATGATCTTTTGTGAAACTGTTTCAACTGGCTATATTGGACTCTTAATTCATGCTTTTTTGTGAAGGGATGAGGCCCCAAATTATGGGGCTGCTGCTTTAACCAGAATGGTTGTTCTTGCCCAGAGGGGTGAGGTAGGAATCATCATTAACAGTGATTTAGTAGTGGAGGTGTGTAAAGACTGTGCTTAGTTTGGATATGGTGTTATGAAAATCACACGTAGAGCTTGTCTTCTCTAGGTCTCCTCAGGCTCTAGTGGTGGGCAGTCTTGAGGTGGTGGCTAATCCAGAGTTGACTTCTGTCTATGCCACTGGAAGAGCTCCCAAGATGTAGTTTAGCATATTAGTTGTCTTTTGATCTCTTTCATAATAGTGTCAGGAGCTTTTCTTGGGTAAGGCTGCCCTGCCTTCCTGCTGTAAAGTAGACCAGGAGGTGGGTCACCTGCTTGGCATGGCTGTGAGGAGCGTGTGTTTGCACTGTGCTCCTCCCTCCTTGCCTGGGAGTGGTCTCTGTCTGGCAATCCAGGCTACCCTCTGTTGGACAAATCTAGGAAGCCTTCTTGACAATCAGCCTGGGTTGGGCAGCGGGCAAAGCCAATGGTCTTCTGCTTTTTCCAGCCGAGGTTGGGCAGATATATTTTGTTCCTGACTGCTTTGTAAGTGCCTTGACAGGAAGATCTATTTAGCCACTGGTGTGCCCTGGACTCGGGGCAAGGGGGAGGTACAGAGTCCCTGAGTTCATCATAGAATCATTTAGGTTGGAAAATACCTCTAAGATTACTGCTTTTGATGGTGATCCAGGAGACTTGATGTTTTTGGGGGGCCGCCTTGTTGACTTTTCACAGAGCTGTGTCAAAACCGTTGCTCTTGCTTACACAGAAAAGGAAAGTTGGCGTGATCCAGCCTGCCCTGACATTCCTGCATTGGTCTTTCCTGCCTGGTGCCCAGCACTGCCTTGCTTCACTCACGATGAAATGGGCACTGCTTGTTCATGGTTCCTGCCCAGGCAGCCTGTGTATTTCCACGGCAGCCTCTACCTGCAGAAATGTTCCCAGAGGCCTCCAGAGAAGTATGATCCTGTGCTGATGGGGTGAGAGGGGTCAAAAGAGGAGCTCTCTTCCCAGTCCCTGTCTCAGCTCTGATTCTTTTACCAGGGATTTGGGGGGAAAATCATTCATGTGGTTAGAGGAGAAGGGTGATAGTTTATACTTTCCCAGAGGGTTTAGGAAAAATACATAACCCTTCCTGATGTATGCCAGTGGCTTTCCTTGCTTTTCCTATTCCTGTACTGCAGTGGTATGTATCTGTGAAGGTAGTGGTTGTTCTCAAAGAGACTCTAGTAACATCACAAACAGTGGTTTAAGACTATAATACATGTCACCTTTTGTTCATCTGAGGGTATCTCTGGTCTCTGGTGCCTAATGACTGCAAAGTCCTGTGTAGCCATCTCCTCGTAGTGCTTTTTGAACGTAGGGGGGTCATGGCCTCACCCCCATTTATCAGAGGAAGACAAACACAGAGGAAGGATTTTTTTGTGGTTGCCTAGCAGGACAGTGGAGGTAAAAATCAGCTTTAATGAGTCACAGCCTATTGCTGGAGCCATAAGCTCCAGGCTGTGTGCAAATCTTGGGAGTTAACGAGTGCTAACATCACTCCTAGGCTGGGGGATTTTTATTCTTGTTACTGTAATGATGCCATTTTCCAAACTGCTGTGCCTTGGCTTTATGTTTTACTGTGTTTAAATCAGTCCTCATTCCTTTCCTCCTGAAACTGGGCCTTATGGTCCCATCCTTACTTGTCCTTTCCATATTCTCTGATGCCTTAAAGTTTCCTCGAGGCAGAATATGCTCTTAGAACTTGGGAATCCTGTACAGAAAAGGTCCCCACGCCTTTCTGCTTTCCAAGAGCTCTGGAGAGCCCAAGTGTTGTGCAAATACCTGGAGCTCTGGATGCAGTGGGGGTGCTTCTTTACTTCGTTGCAGATTGCACTGCCAGCCAAGGAACCCTGTGGGGAAGAGGCTTCATTCTTTGGCACAGCTTGCATGTGGTAGAGTTCCCTGCTCTGTTACAAGCTTTTCCGGAGGTATTAGTGGAGGAATCTTATGGCTGGCAAGAACAGTTGGCCAAAGCAAGATTTCTGTTGTTGTCTCTCTGTCTTTGGAAGGAGAGGGCTGAAAGCAGTGGTTGCCTGTTCTATTGTTAATAGCTTGGAAAACTGCTGTGAGCAGAAAATTACGGAGGGATCTAATTTAATTTTGAAGTGTTTCTTTGCCCACTCTGAAGGCATGGCATGGCTTTAGTCCTGTGTTGGCTGGAGGCAGCAGTTGCCTGGGCAGAAGGCATGTGAGAGTGTCCCTGTGTGCCACAGGAGTGCTGGGCTGTGCCAAGGTGCCTCTGTCCATAGCCGACACCCTTCCCTCTTCCCTATTTGCATGTGTTTCCCCAAACCGGTGATTAACTCCTTAACTCCTTTCCATTTCTCTTCTCACCTAATGCAGGATGTGGATTTGGAAAGCAGGTTGATGTCTACCCTTCCTTCCCACAGGGTTCAGGGGTTTTGACATGGTACTGTTGGGAATTGTTCTAATGTTGCCCTGCTCCTGTTCCAAAAAAACATGACCCTCTTGTGCCCTTTACAGATGTGACTTAAGCTGCTGTTCCAAATGGAAGTACACTGTAAGAAGCATTGGCCCATATAAGCTAGATGTGATCTCTAACCAACTCTCCCCAGTGTTATTAGTATGTGTATATATAGAGATGATTTTTAATAAAATTGAATTCTTCGAGGCCCAAATTAGCTTCTGGAGGCAAAGGTTACAACGAGAGGGAGGTGTTCATAGTGCCATTGATTGTATAGTAACTAATGCCTGTACAATGGGCACACCTCGCAGTTGTGAAAACAAAACGGGCTCAGACATGGTGGGCTGATTCTCTGCAGCATTTCTCCAAGGAAAGTTGCCCTCACACCCGCCCCCTCCCGCTGTAGATAGGCTCTAATGCTGCCGTTCTGAATCGGGTTATTTGGCTGTGTGTCACACTGGAGAAGAGAAGTTGTGTTGAAGCTGAGCCTGGTTCTTTTTCTGTGGGTGAATGTCGGCATCTGAGGCTGCTGTGCCTTCTCCAAGTCTCTGTCTCTGCCAGGTGACCTAGACTGCCTCTGCCAGAGTTTTAGATCAATGGGCTAGACCGTGCTAAATAGATACATTGACTTCATTTAAAGCTCTTCAAATGCATATGTTTCACTAGATCAGAAAGAGGTATTGACCAGAACAGACTTGATGAGTGTGATATATGGCCAGAGCGAGGGAATTCCTGCAGTAGGAATGATGTTTTGCTTTGCGTAGAGTGCACTTCCATGCCTGTTTCTCGTTTCTTAGGTCAATCGTGAGAAGCCAAGCACCCTCCCTCCCCTCCCCTCTGATCAGATTCCTTTTAAGTGAAGCTCACTCAGTCTCTGAGGACCAGATCTCACCGATGACTGGGAAGCAAAGAGTACCCAGGAAAGCACTTTTACCACGGACTCCTCCTCAGGAGCACCAGGAACTCATCTTCTAAGTAAAATCTGTGCCCCTCCTGTGCAGACCCGATGTCTGCTGCAATGGATACAGAATCAACATATTCGGGATACTCCCACTACTCAGGTCACTCCAAAAAAGCTCACAGACAAGGGTAAGGAAATGTTTATTTTTAATTACTTACTGCTCTAAGTTAGGACATGTCCTATGGGGAAAAAAAAATTGTAAGCCAGGATAAAATCAGTGGGCCCACATCTCTGGAGGAGATACACGTGGAGAATCCTCATGGGGAACACAGTGAGGAGACTTGAAGCTGCTAATTCAGTGATATTCAACCTGTTGGATGCATGCTGGGGTTATATGTGGCCAAAAAGATTGGGATAGTGCCAGCAGAAAGAAAAGATGACCTAACTCCTGTCTTAAAGGGTGAGGAATGAGTACAATATGTGGGGGAAAAAATGTGTTAGACTTCGTAAACTGATAATTGCTAGTTGTCTTCTGATGCCATTTCTTTATTTTGTAATAGTAAGATTTCCTGCCCCTCCCCACCCTCCTCCAAGCTACTATGTTAATGGTGTGTTGGGGTTTTTTTATATAGAATTTTAGTGGTACTTGAGTAGGCAACAAGTCCTTTATCAGCATTGATTGGATTAGAAGTCAGGCTTTTCTGAACTTGAATAGCAAGTCCTCTCTGTTGTGGTAGTTCAACAGCCTTGAAAACCCATCTGCTCTGAAACTTCAGATTATTTGGAAATGTTTTCTTTTTTTTCTTTTTTTTTTGCATCCTCCTTAGTTTTACATGTAAAATGTGTGCCACTTAGTGTTTGCAACTTATTAGTGAGCTGGTCCAAAATAATTTTGCAATTCGGAAGCAATTATCCTATGTGGTTGGAAAAAGAATTCTTCCATGAAGTCTCTTTGCTCACAGTCCAGTTATTGAGTAAAACAGCTCTTGTTTGCCTGTTTTTCCTTCTTTAGCATCCAACCCCCAATACAGATTGCCCTTTTAAACTTAGAATGCAGTGTGGAAAGAAGCCTTCAGAGTTCCAAAAACAACATAAAAATCCTAGAGCCCTTAAGTTGGAAAAAGTGTCATCCCATGAAACCTTTGGGCTTTGGTAATTTTAAGAAAGGCAGAGCTGGGATACTAATGAGGTTTAAGCCAGTCCCTGAGCACAGTGAGGGTTTCCAGTGCAGAGGCTGCTTTCCTGTCCATGTGGGAAGGTGGAGGAACACACTGGTGAGCAGATTAGTAGAGCTTAATTCATCTTGAGACTTTCTCAGATGAGAAGCTTTGAGGTGTGCAAGGGTACTCTGGAAATAAAGACTGGCCTTGTACCCTTGATGTTTTTGCTTTCTTTGTGAGAGGTTAACTTGAGGTTGTTAACCAGTGGAAATAAACTTCACCGGTGTAGCAGTGTTAAGGTCAAGGATGGCAAGACTGCTTTGCAGGAACTAAAGCTGTATTGATTAACTCCTTGTGTTAACTGGGCATGTCCCTGTGAGACACTTTATTGTAGGTAGAGAACTGTGTAGACCAGTAAATCCCAAATGGAATTGCCAGTTGTTTGGAGAGTGTGGGCTTCCCTTTCAAGCACAGCACTGATGGAAGCTGTTTTAAGAGAACATGAGGTGGTGGGCATGGATCCCTGTCCTCCCCTCTCCTATCACTGAGGGAGTGGTCCGTCCCAGCCCCCAGGCTGTCGGCTTCTCTGGGCAAGGTCCCTTTCTACCTCCTCCAAAGCTTGTTTTGTTGCAGCCTGAGTCTGTGTTGATCAAGAGATGGACAAGCTTGACCGGTCTAATGCTTGGGGCACCTGTTGCAGGTAGAGGTGCAGCAGGTTTCAGGCCCTGGAAGGTAACTGGTAACATTGTTCTCCTCCTCCTCTCTTTGCAAAAGGAGCCGGGACAGACACAAATCTCCCCGAAGCAAAGATGGCAGTCGGTCTGAGAAGTCCGTCACTATCCAGACACCTCCTGCAGAGCCGCTGCTTGGGAATGACGCCTCTCGGGCAGAGGAGGGCCAGGTAAGGAGGGCGTGAAAACAAACACGGAGTGTGTGTTGTGCGTGTGCCCTACTGGCTAATGAGGAGGAAGAAAGAATTGCTTGCATGCTGTTTAGTAAAGAAACGTGACCTGTGGGTGCCCTTTACTTGTGCCTACAGCCAAGTTCTCAATCACTTCTGTCTTCCTCTGAGGGCGTTACTTTGGACAGCACCAGTGCTGATGTGACAACTCCTTGGGCACTAATTTGCCTCTGTCTCCTGACTGTCATCTGCCAAGCTCTATAGAAACATCTGTTTCCATCATCTCACTGTGCATTATTCAGGTCATCTCTTTCACTTCTATGTATATTTCAGTTTTTAAGCAGGATTTGCTCCAGGTAGTCATGTAAACTACATTAGAATCAGGATTCCAATAGGAAAAGGAGTAAAGAAATGTAAAACTAGTGTGAAATAGCTGTGAAGGCGGGTGAACTCAGAGAAAGCTGGTACATTAACAATGGGT
This sequence comes from Daphoenositta chrysoptera, assembly GCA_013397915.1. NCBI lineage: Eukaryota > Metazoa > Chordata > Aves > Passeriformes > Daphoenositta > Daphoenositta chrysoptera. The sequence goes on from VZRO01004332.1 coordinate 336,310, forward strand.
TAAGTAAAAACTAGAATAATGCTGCATTTGGATTGTACCTAGGATGGATCCAGTGCTCTCTGTGCTCTAGCAGGTGATGTGAAGGTGCACATTCATTTTCAAAGAATGATTGATGCTGCAAGATCTCGAACACAAGATGCTTCAGTACTTCCTGGGCTGGATTTGGGGTTAATCCTTAGCTGTGGGGCTCCACTTCTGCCTTTTCCAGTTTCCAGCCAAACTGTGTATGGTGGTACTTGTAACAGTATTCGTGTAGCTACTGGTGTGCTCGTTTCATGTCCTGTAATTTGGTATTCTGTAATCAGATGCTTGTTTTCATGAGTCCCAGCTATTATTTCAAGTAGTTCTAAAGGTGAATTCCTAAGTCCTTGTTTTCAGGCCTCCTCAATTAAAGCCAAAGCTAAATAAGTTGATGTGTGAGCCAGACTTTTCTCAGTTAGGTCCAACAACCCTGTACCACTAGAGATTTAGGCTCATATTCCCTCTCCTGTGAGGAAAGGCTGAGAGAGGTGGGGTTGTTCAGCCTGGAGAAGGGAAGGCTCTGAGATGACCTTATTTTGTGGCCTTTCGGTATCTGAAAGGAGCCTGCAAGAGAGCCAGAGAGGGACTTTTTACAATTGCATGTAGCGATAGGATGAGGGGGAATGGTTTTAAACTGAAAGGGGGTAGGTGTAGATTGGATATTAGGAAGAAATTATTTGCTGTGAGGGTGGTGAGGCGCTGGAACAGGTTGCTCAGAGAGGTTATGTATGCCGCATCCATGGAAATGTTCAAGGCCAGGTTGGATGGGGCTTCGAACAGCCTGGTCTGGTGGAAGGTGTCCCTGCCCAAGGCAGGAGGGTTGGAACTGGATGATCTTTAAAGTCCCTTTCAAGCCAAAGCGTTCTCTGAATCTGTGGTTTCTATATAATTGCACATTTTTTTTGCATTAGGCCACAGTCCACTTTTTCAAGTGGAAAGAGTTGTAAGGGGTAGACTGTGACTAAGGTTGCCTGTTGTCTTCTGGGATGTAGCCTTAAGCTGCTCTGGAGTTCCTGTCCCTTCTCTTTTCTGCACAATTTTGCAGCTCATCAAATGGAGGAAACTATGCAGAACTATTTAATGCATGAACATAAAGTAGTTGAAATGCTTAAATTGCTTTACTGGAGACGCTCTTAAAGATGGAAATGTGGTAGGAATATGCTGCCTTTCAGGACATGCTACAATGCAGATATCTCTTTTGGGGCCTCTGCTTTGGTGAGGAATGACTCAAAAAACCCCTCATATTAATTCAAGATGCTGACTATTTGTGGTTGGTCTGTCTCAAAACACTACTGCTCTAGGCATGGGAGGTATTCATGTCTTGGAGACCATTAGAAGTTAAATCCCTGGAGTTGGGAGTTGTTCAGAATGGTTGTGCTGCCTCAGTCTACTCCTTTCCCAAAGACTCTTTCTTCTAGCTCTTAAAAAGAAGTGAATAAAGGTTTAAAATTATGCCTGTCTCTTTAAAATAGATTGTTTCAGTCAGCATGTGCAGTTGGAGAAGTCTGAGGGAAGTTGTAAATCCTATTAATGACACGGGCTGCAGGAAGATATTCTCAGGAAGAAAAGCAAAAGTGTGTTCTGAATGAGCATTGCAGCTACAAAGGTGCCAGGTGCCAAGCACTAGAGCACATGCATTGCCACTCTTTGGCACGCATTTGTGGGAAGCATCAGGAGCCTTCATGTGCATGAGTCACTCCAGCAGCAGCTGTGAGTCAAATCCGTACATGTCAGTGTAACTCTTTGGCTGTGCCAGCACCTGGAAGGAGCAACTGAAGGCATTGTAGCATGGGAGAACCAAAGCAGATACTGTCTGATGTTAGCTAGGGAAGAAATGAGACTTTCAGAACACGTAATGTAATTTGAACCTTGCCTATATGGGTGACTGTATTTCAGGTAAGCCTCTTTGTGAATAAGTGGCTTCTGACAATGGCTTGGATTGTAATACCAGAGCTACTTGGCAGTCTAGGATACTCTAAATTTAAAAGCCCCATACCTGAAAATATCCTCTGTGATCACCTGCAATGTGTTGGTTTAACTAAACTTTTATTAGATTGTCAGCTACTGAGGGCAGTGCTACTGTAGGGGACAATAAAAGACAGTGAAGTGGAGGAACTTGCTGGAGGTGTGGTTGCTTCTGCTATGGATGGAAAAATAATGTGTGAACATGTTTTTGATTGTGTAACAACAACTGGCTTGAAACACTGAAATGAAAATTTCCCTTCCAGGTGCTTTTGTGGTGCAGTTGCACTGCAGAATTTGTGGGCTGAAAGAATACTAGTCCTTGCCCTGGACATGGGAACTGGTGATTACTACAGTTTCCAAGAGTTATGTCATGTTATTGTTAAATGTGCTGGAAGAACCACCTCTGGGGGTGCAGTGAGTGGCACAGCAAGCTGAGCTACCTGCTCTGCAGTTACGGGCTTTTAGCACCTAATGTTTATAGTCACTGGTTTGGACGGGTTGCTGCTGTTTGCAAACCTTTACTAATTGTCAGGGTTGATTATTCACTATGTTGAAGGTGTTGCTTTTGCTATATATTTTTTTTGGAATTTAAGGCTGTCATTGCAGTCTTTCCAGGTAAGAAAAACAAAACATCTGGAAGGAATAGCCTGATTGTTTCAATGTTATTTCTATTTATCTCTTCCTCCTTCAGGATGACAACTGGGGTGAGACCACAACAGCAATCACAGGCACCTCTGAGCACAGTATTTCCCAGGAGGACATTGCCCGGATCAGTAAGGATCTGGAAGACAGTGTTGGGTTGGACTGCAAACGTTACCTGGGCTTAACAGTGGCAGCTGTTCTCGGACTCCTCGTCTTCCTTACCCCCATTGCCTTCATTCTGTTACCCCAGGTCCTGTGGCGAGATGATCTGGAGCCGTGTGGTACTGTCTGTGAGGGACTGTTCATCTCTGTGGCATTTAAACTCCTCATTCTCCTGATCGGGACCTGGGCTCTTTTTTTCCGCCAACCCAAGGCAGATCTCCCGAGGGTGTTTGTGTTTCGGGCCCTTCTACTGGTCCTCATATTCCTCTTTGTGTTCTCCTACTGGCTCTTTTACGGCGTTCGCATCTTGGACTCGAAGGACACCAACTACCAGGGGATAGTGCAGTATGCCGTGTCTCTGGTGGACGCCCTGCTCTTCATCCACTACCTGGCCATCGTGCTGCTGGAGCTGCGGCAGCTCCAGCCCACGTTCACCGTCAAGGTGGTTCGCTCCACGGACGGAGAGTCGCGATACTACAGCCTGGGGCACCTGAGGTAGGTACAAGCTCCTGGAGTCCTGTGGTGTAGATAAGTGTGGCTCTGCTGCGGCATGAAGCATCAGCTGCTTTTGAGTGTGTGTTGTTGCTGGTTCCTGAATCTTCCCCCAGAAGAATTCTTAGAGTCCATCCGAAGTTACCAAACGGAACCTCTCTGCTCTCTGAGTGTGGGAGAGGCTGTACATGCCTCAGAGGAGTCCTGTGCATTTCAGGAAATGAAAAGAGCTGATGTCACAACTTTGGGATGGTCACTGGGCGATGTCTGATGAGATCTTAAAGATCCTTCTCTGGGCTTCTTGCCCTGTCTCCTTATTGGAGGAAAATGGAGAGCTCTCCTTGCGTAGTTGGGGCTGGCTTGTGCGTTTTGGTTGTAGGGCCAGGCACTGCTTTGGGAGCAGCCCTGCAGGCCATCCAGGGCATAACTGCTCAGACACTCCTGGCAGCAGGCCAGGCCATGTGGCAGGGGCTGAAGGCTTTGTAGCGTGATGCTCTTTTTGCCATTAAGTATGGATCAGTTTGCTGGGTTGGATGTATCTGGGAGTAGTTGGGAGCTGTAGATAGGATGCGTGCATGCTGCTTCCACCTTCCTGCTGGCATTAGTGCTTCCCTCAGCAACGGTACAAAAAAGGACAGGTGTCTGAACTGCCTTGGTTCCTGTGTCCTGCAAAGCTCTCCAGAAATCCCTTAGTTCCTGTGTCCTATGAAGCTAGTAGCTGAGCCCTGGAGATGATTCCCCAGGCTGATTGTGCACTTAAACATCTGTTCAGCTTATCCTGTCCAGACCCCAGTGGCATGTGTATCTGTGGCAGATGAAGAGATTAGCATCTGCTGCTTTAAGTGGATGTAGGAACAGTCTCCTGCAGCCGTTAGCTTAGCAATGGAATTGCTTTGAAGCAGATTTAGTGGTTGAAGCTCAAGTCCTGAAGTTTTCTCCTGGATGTTTCTGCCTTAATAGAAGAACTCAAGGCCTTTTGGGTGAAGTAGGTCTGGACTCTGCTTTGTTTTCCTTCTCTATAAAATGTGAAGGGGAGAGCCCTCTTCTGTGATGGAAGTGCACCCATTGACTTAATTAAATGCCTCTTTCAGGATTTCAAAAAATGAACTAATATCCGTTGGGTTTCTTGTGAAGTCAAATTTTTTATAACTTAATTGCTCTGTGGTCAGTGATCCAGTGATCCAGCATAACCTATAAGATGAGAGAGATGGAAAGATGACTACCGAAGTTTCCCTGTGCCACAATACTGTGCTTTGAGGTGTGATGAGGTAGTTCCTAAGTACAAATCATAAGTACATTCTGCAGAGGAAGTTTGGTGTGTGTCTGTGTTTACCCATATATACACACACTGCATGCCGATTTGGTTTGAGAGCGTTTGCTTGATGGCACATTGTGGGTTTGTGTTCAGAGGAATTGAGATCCTATACCTGCCAAAGTCTGCATGTCTAAGTTGCTGTCAGAGGCAAAGAATTTGCTTGAGAATCAAGGCCTAAATATTTAATAGGACGTGTTAAAAACAGTGTCTTCTCCAATTCTTTCTTTGCAGCAGGATTTTGCAATGTCTTGGGTGATGCTAAGGCAGCAAAGAGTTGTAAAGCTAGGGTAAAATCTGAGATGTGTGAAAACTTGTAACTTCTCGTTTGTTGGCAAGCTGATTTTAGTTTTGTTTGGTACATTGAATGCAAGCCATGCAGCACATGGATGCTTCAGTGTCTTGTGTTACAGAAGAGTCTTGTCAAGCATGTCTGATAATGCTAAACTAGTCTTGCTTTTTCCTTAGTTTGACAGATGAATTTAATGTGTATTGATATGTGTTTTGAAGCCTGTGTGTCTTTGCATATTTACTGCTGCAGAGGTAAAACTGTAGGTGTGATCAGGGGCCAGGTGTTTCCCAGCTAAGGAAGAGTTTGTCCTCTCTGTGTGTTCTTTGTGTGTAAATTGTAAGAAGAGCTTCTGGTCTTGATAAAGAGTGTGGCTCCAATGTGAGAAACTGTGCAGAAAGTGAATGTAGTTAATATCTCCTTCAGCTTCTAAGGTCTTAGGATTGTGAGATGTTTGTGAAACATGAACAAAAAAGACAACTTGATCATCTTCACAGCATAATTTTGTAGAATTTTCATGAAGGTCTTGTCATGCTTGTTGGCAAAATGTAGGTTGGGGTCACAAGGTGCTGCCTTCTGCCTCTGATTGACTCTCTGGCTGAGGCATGGGGCTGGAGTGGGAGGTCTGTTGATGGGAACATGTGAAGACATGAAAGGACAGTCTGGATTTCTGGAAGACTGGAGAAGCAGCCTTGTGGGTGTGCTGGAGAGGTGGTTCTAGCTATGATGGAGTAGGCATATACCACTTGCTGCTGCCTTTGGGCTTGTTTGCCACTATGCATGCTTGCCTCATCCCCGCACTTTTAAAGGGGTTGGAGAGAACCTTGGAGAGGTTCTGAGCTGCCACCTGGAAAGAAGCAGCATGATTTAACAGGTACAGCAATCTGATTGTCTCCTGAAATCAAAACCTTTTGTCTCTTTACACTCTCAAATATCTTAAAAGTTTTGATCACTAACAATCCATGGAGTCTGTCTTCCTCAGCAGTCCAGTGTGCTCTGGAGAAGCTGGTGGTGAGAAGGGACTTGAGACATAATGTTCAGTGTTGCTTCTTGGAGTAGCTCTTTTTTTTTTTTGTTCTTCACATCAGAATTGTTGATATCACCCTTTTCAATCCAAGATGGAAGCTTTCCAATTCTAGGTCTTTTCTGGTGAGGCAGAGGGAGCTGCTATGTAAGAATGAGAACAACATGTTTTCTGGGGGAGAAGGGAAGAAAACAATAGCTCAGCACCCTTCTGGCAAACCATGTTTTTGCGAGGCAGGGTACAGACGGGATTTTCCACCCTCCTTGGCTCCAAATGCAGTAAAGAAGTTGAAAGTGCTGAGTTAGGTATTCCACTCCACCCCTGAGAGCCCTAGGTCCAGGAGGGTAAGCATATTTGGGAGCAGTTCCCCAAATTTGTATTATAATCAGCCTATTAATAGGCTGGCTTGGTCCCACCCTCAGCACTTTGGCTATAACTTTTCTTTTGGGAGACTTGACTGCCAAAACGAACGTTCCCTTTGGCATTGATTCAGGAGCTTGGAGAGGGGAGGTGAAAATTAAATAGGAGTCTCGATGAGTGTGGTGCCAAATCTCAGCTCACTGACTGCTCTGCTGCTCCTGGTAGGAAGGGTTGCCATGCAGGGCAAATGCTTTTTGGTCGTATGTGTGGGTAAAGAGCAGGGAGCAGCAGAGATGCAGTAAAGGTCAAGCCTGGGAAAATGCAGGAGGTTGGGTGGGAATGGTGGTGAGACTTTGAAAGCAACAACAAAGCGAAACTAAGGTGGGGGAGCACAAAAGTAGATAACTTTTCAGTTGAAAGGCCGATACTTTTGCGAGAGGAGGCTTGGATTGGCAGCTGAGACTTTGGTTTTTCCCTATAAATAGGGATGCTGATGAGACTTGTCATCCGCAGTTCAGTACTGTCTTTATGGCTCAGAAACTGTGTAGGAAGGATCTTGCTGGAGAAACCCCACCTTTTCTGAAGTTAGGGTGCTAAACATATTGCCTTCCTATCCAGTGAGTACCCTTTCCCACCCTAGAGCTTTGCTAGTCTAGACAGCTCAACAAAATGAAGGGCTTGTAATACATGTGGTAATTACTGGTCTTTCACATAGACTGAATGCTGGGCTGCAGGGCAGTTAGTTGTGGTTTTCTGAGGTTAGAAATGTTTGAGAGTGGGTCCTTCTCCTCCTTTTTGCTCATCCTTGCAGCAGGTGTATGAGGAGCAGGGCTATGATAGTTTGTGTTGGGCTGTTTAAAGTAGTAGGAGTTTCACTCTTCTTTTGTCTGTCGTGGTTTAATCCCAGCTGGCAAGTGAGTACCACACAGCCCCTCACTCACTCCTCCCCACCTCACTGTAGTACGGGGACGAGAATCAGAAAAAAACTAAAGTCTGTAGGTTGAGATAAGAACAGTTTAGTATTTTAATTAATGTAAAATATAGTATTAATTATAATAACAGTGATAATAGTAATTGTAATTAAGAGGGGAGAGAGAAGGAAATAAAACCCAAGGAAGGCAAGTGATGCTCAATACAGTTGCTCTCCACCCACTGACTGATGCCCAGCCCGTTCCCAAGCAGTGATTGGTGGCTCCTGGCCAGCTGTCCTCAGATGATACACTGAGCATGATGTTCTGTGGTATGGAATATCCCTTTGGCCGGTTTGGGTCAGCTGTCCTGGCTGTGCTCCCTCCCAGCTTCTTGTGCAACTCCTCACTGAATGGCAGAGCATGGGAAACTGCAAAGTCCTCGACTTAGAGTAAGCAGTACAACTTAGCAACAACCCAAACATCAGTGTACTAGGAAGAAAAGTAACACAATCTCAGAGAAAATCAGGACACTGTCCTTTCTGGCGTGGCCTTGCCTTTGTGAAGCAGCTGGCTGGGGAGATGGTGAGGAAGCTTGCGTACACCTTTGGAATCAGGGTTCAAGTTTTGCAGATGGCTGTGAGCTGGTCAGTATTCTCTTGTTAATCTAATCAAGAGAAGCTTAGTACTCAGAAACAGCAGTTCTGTATGGTAAAAGTGTGCTTGAACATTCCTTGTATCCCTGTTACCCATCTCCATTTGCATGGATGTTTGCTGAACTGTGGTTTAAAAATTCAGGAAGGGAACAGCTGCTTCCTCAAAACAAGTACGTGTCTCTGAAAACCCTGTACCTTCCCTGCAGGAATTACCAGTGCCTTACTGAGAGACCTGGTGGCTTGCACACACTCACAAAAGAAAGTAGATAGAGAAGTGTTCTGTGGAAGGAGAACACATTCAGCCTGTCTCCCAGCTGCTTTGGGTATTTGTTGGACCTGTTGGTTATAAAGCTGATCTCTAGGTTGTCAGTATTTACTGATCTGATGAGTGCTTTCTTGTCAGACATCCCTTGGTGCCACTGGTACTTTGTTCACTACTGAGCGAGTGTGTGGAGGTCTAAGGAATGGGAATAGGCTTCTCCATATTCCAGCCTGCATTTTTAAGTGTTGGCATCTGATCTTGTTGCTCAAATATGCCGCCCCATATGAAGGGTGATTTTTTTCTAATGAAGAGCACGAGGTCAGCAGTTGAACTGTACAGAGTGCTCTTCCCTGGAGTTGTATCAACACTGAGGTTTTCTAAAATCTTTCTACTCCTCAAAAGGAAAGCTTCCATGTAATATTTGCCTCTTGGTTTCTGTTTCTAGCATGGTTGTAACCGTGGGTTTAGGCAGCTGGATCTCTTCCCTGAGCAAGAGCTGCTGAAATCTTGCTGGTTTCTGGTGAAGGCACTTCACAATGTGTGTCTAATTGCATTGTTCCTTCATAGTGTGACTGATCCCACACATACAGTTCTGGGAGATTCCTGTTTCCAGTAGGGCAGTCAGAAGTGGGACTGCAGAACAAGCATTGGTGCACCGTAGTGCAGTGCTGTACCTGCTGAGCTAAATCCTGCTGGAGGCACTCCAGCCTTCTCCTTCTCCCCTGTGTGCAGTTTGTTTGGTCTGTGTTCCCAGGGACTTGAGGAATTGCACTGACCCTCCTTTCTCCTTGGGGTTTTTTTAACCTCATCATCTTCTGTAGTGGTGCACACTGATGAAACAGATTGAGCTGATGAGTTTTTACCTTGTTCTGCAGCAAAACATATCATTAACTGTCCTGCTGCTTTGATTGCAGGAGCTTGCTAGAACAGCATGTTATAGACTTTGCAGACCAGCTCTGTTGTTGGAGCTTCCAGCCTGTGTGAAATTAGCCTTGTTCTTGAATACATTTTCCCTCTCCTGAAATCTGTACAAGGTGTCCGGATGCCCATTTATGTGAGTTTCTCCCGCCGTCACCAAACATTATGAGCACCAGCACTGATGAGTCTCCCGTCACCAGAAGTTCTGGGATAGCCGGCTAAATGGGTGTTAATTGCATCTACAAGTGTGAAGTTCTTGGGGAAACTGAGGAGTGTCCTCCGGAGCAGCTTCTTTAGCACTGAGAGGTGTTAGACTTGTGACCCCCAAGGCAGTGTCTCTCCAGCAGCGCATGACAAAACTGGGTGTTTGCAGCCGCCTTTTTGCAACTCCTCATCTGCAACTTCTTGCAACTCCTCTGGGCAGCTTTTCCATGCTCCTATTCCTGAGCTTGCTGGACTCTGTTCACAGTGGGTGGTTGAGCATTAGCACCTTTCAAACACCCCATGCCATGAAGCAGTCGTGGAGTAGGAAAGAAAGGTCTGACTTGTGGATGAACTAATAATGACTTATATGGGAAGAGACTGTCAGCCACATTCTTAACCATTTTCAGTCACAGGCCACACTTTTCCTCCCTGCCAGTGTCTGCTGCCTCACCTCTGGAGGATGGTGCTGCAGAGATATGATTGCTCTAGCCAGGAGGGTACCTGTGGAATTGCAGAAAGGAATTTTCCAGTAGGCTCTGAAAAGAAAATGTGCTGTTCCCTGCTGAGTAGGGAGCAGTCTTCTTTGATGTTCCAGATGAGTTATGGGAATGGTGCCTTGTCCTGTTTTACAAGGGTCTGTTTCGTGGGGCAAGGGGTGTGTTGGCAGCAAAGTTCAGCTAGGACTTACAACATGGGTCAGAGCAACACCTCATTAAGAGGCTGCTTGTTTGTGACAGAAGTGAACAGCAAGCTCCAGGAATGCCAGGTACTCCTCATTAGAGGTGAGGGGAAAGTCTAGGATGGACCATAAGTATCTGACCACATGCACAACTTGTCTGGGAGTTTCTGATGTGGTAAAATCTGTCTCCGAAGCCTGGGAGGGCTGTGGTTTTCTGAAAGAAGCATGTTTTTCTCGCCTCTTACCTTTCTGCATACACTTTCCAGATTTTACATGTGGCTTTTCATACGGAGCTGCTCCTCCTTTTGATAAAGTTTGGGGAACTGAAGTGCCCACATCTTTCTGCCCTTCTCTGCTCTGAATCGCCCCAAACTGGGCCAGGAGACACTTCAGATATAGAGTCAGAGAAGTGGGTATTTGCTTTATTCAGCACTGTGTGTGTGTGGATCTCTCCTCCGAGCACACACACACCCCAGCACTTCCTATAACACAGTATTATGGGTAAAATTCATGAATATTCATCACATTCCTTGGGATAGGAGTGGTTATACAAATTACTTCTTGGAAGTCATTAATATCATTAGCATAGGTGTCACGTGTGTGTGGTGTATCCTGGTGGTCGCACTGAGGAAGGCTCCTCTTCTTCCTCGGGGGTCTTTCTGATGAAGGCTAGTAGTCTACCTCACAATGCACTTTTCACCTTCCTTTCTGGAGCATGAGTGATCTTTCATAGAGTGATTCAGTGGTTTCTGAAATGATCCTTGTCCCCTCTATCTTGACAAGATTAGGGCAAATCTGGCTTCTTAGGTTTTGTAATTAACATTTGCTGTCTCCTAACAGTTAACTGTGCTTACATGAGTTAGCAATTGATCACCCCTTTCTCACCTCCCTTCCTCGATCTTGATCCCTGATCACCCCCAGCACCCCTTGTGCACACACCACCTCTCCTCTCTGCCTCCTGAGGAGGAGCATGAGCTGAGTGTACCAGACCCCAGGCCAGGTACCAGTCTCATTTGTGCACCTGCCTGTGCAGATGCACCAGGCAGCAAGGGCAAGTGGTGCAGGCTGATTGTTATACCCTGGAGCAGTCTTGCATTTTTGGAATACTTAATACTTTACAAGTTTACAAGCCTACTCGTAGGTGAAGTGCCCGCTGTCAATTATTAACCCACCTGACCAGTGCAGTATTATTTGCTCCCTGGTGAGGAGCTGCTCGGTTTCGTCTTTCTGAAAGAGATGGTGTGGAGGAAATGCCATTGGGTTCATCTACAGGGATTTCCTTTCTTGTTGGCTTGTCTTTCAAAATCAGCGCTGCCCAGAAGTCCAAGAATGGTATGCATTCCAGCCTACCCTGTACTTAGGGGGTTTGTCATGGAATTTCTGTTCCCCTGCTGTCCATGCTCTCCGAAGTGCCTGTGTGTACCACCCACAGAGACAGATGGCTGCCCTAAGCTGCCAAACGAATTTTGTGGCCATGAAGGTACTTTTATCTTTGAGTGCTGCAAAAAAAAATGCACCCCCTCAACCTTTGACATCTGTTTCTTGTGGTGAATGATGAAATACAAATATTCTGCGAAGAAGTGAGCTGTGTGCCCTTTGAGGGAAAAGAAGAGGCTCACTTTTTGTTAAGAGGACAAGGAGGAGGACAAGGAGGACATTGTGAATTTACAATTTGCATATAGCACAAAAAATAATGTCCAAGAAATATGGAAGCTAATTCCTGAGTCTACCCTGAAGAAATAAGGCAGAGTTAATAGGGAGCTGTGTGGTAGTAATAGAATTTTTAAAAATTACTTATTTATTAATGGCTATAAAACTGAGGGCAATATATTCACTTATAATCCAGTTTCCCCTCCAGTACATGCTTAAATGAACTTCAGTGCTTAAATTTCTTTTGTGCAGTTTAGGTCAAGTGGGGACATCAGCTGACAGTGTGGGGAGAGCTATTCCCTGGCTGACAGGAAAACAGATTCCTGGCACAGCAGTAAGGACCTTGGCTGTGGTTTGGGAGCTGACTCTGGCTTGCACTCCTCTAGTCCTGGTAGAGGATTATCTGCATCCTTGCTGGGGCTGGATTTTTTCTCTGAGCTCAGAACTGCAGTTCGTGTCTCTGGCCCCAGTGCTGTTTGTAGGGTTGCTGAGTGCTGGTTATAAAATCAGGTGGCGCTTGCTTGTGCAAAGCTTGCTGGGGTGGAATCCAGCACCATTCCCTGTGTGGTGGAGGGATGTCATGCAGGGAGGACTGGGCTGTGGTTTGAGAGCTGATAGCCCTGTGGGCAAAGGTCTGCTAGTGGCTAACGTGGATGCTGCCTCTTCAGGCCTGTCTGCATAGGCTTGCAGGAGAATAACATTCCCAGGTGTTTTGAGAGGAATCCTAGAATAAGCTAAAGCTGCTCTATTGACTCAAAAGACAACCTCATTCAAAGTTTTGCCACATTAATCCCATCTCCTCCTGCGAGTCAAGTAGGAGGTGGTCCTCTTTCCTGAGAGAGCATCCTACCAGGTAGCGGTGGGATCAAGAGCTGAATGCTGATGTTTCATGGCTGCAGCATCTAAATGTAAAGTCCTATTACAGCACTGCAGTTTTGCTGCCAGTAGAGGCTTTCAACACTTTGTTTCTGTTGTTTCCTTGGAATTAAAACTGTATTTCTTAGCTTTGACTTTAAAAAGTACCCTAAATCAGCAACTAAGTCTTTCTCCCGCCCTCAAAAAAACTACTAACAAAAAGCCACACCCTTAGTTACTTCATAACTATTAATGTAGCTTGAAGAATTCCTTGGCTAAAGACTGGCCTTACTTGAAACATGAACAGGCTTTAAAGTCTTGTGAAAATGCAGACTCTTATAAACTTCTTGCCATACCTGCCAGTTCCTGCGTATACTTTTTTGTCATTTGAGATGCAGACTAATCAGAGGCATAGCATGGGTGTATGTTGGGAGGAAGAAACACATCGCTGTCATGGATTATGCTACTCCCAGGAACTGGAAATGGTAATCCAAGGTCCCATATGTCACCGACTTCTGCAGGGTTCCTAGATGCTTGATTTGGAGGCTGACGCTCAGGGCTTGGGGGTGTCTCGTATTTCATCCCTTGTGTCTGCACTAAGTGCTTGTCTCAACTCACCCTTGCATGCAGGGTAAGCTCGTGATCTTGCTCCTAACTCCTGTGTTCAGAAGGTAAAGCACAGCTTTTGTTTGTGCATTGTTCTGTCCCCCTGACTTGTTTGAAACTCCCTAAATCCTAAATACAACCTCAAGTGTATAGAAACTTTCGAAAGAGGTTACGCCTCCCTCAGAATACTTGGTACACCCCTCAATTACATAAATGTTTGATCATAGTTCCACATCACTTCTTAAGCTAATGCTGCTGCAAAAAAAAATCCTGTCAGCAGCCTGATCCTTCCTTACCCCTCCCAAAGAAATGTTGTCTAGTTGCACAGCAATGCAGTGGTGGAATTGTGGAACTGGTAATTTGTATCTCTATTACCTATGTAGCTTTGCAGTTTGTGTGTGTATCTTTCTACCTGGCTTATTTTGCTCAGCTTACTCATTCCCCAGTCTGTCCTTACATCCAGCACCATTCCAGGTGCAGAATCTGTCACTTTCCCTTGTTGAACTTCGTATGGTTGCTAATTGCGCAGCCCTGTAATTTGTCCAGGTGCCTCTGCAGGACCTCCCTGCCTTGAAGGGCATCAGCAGCTCCTCCCAGTTTTGTATCATCTGTGAGCTTGCTTAGTGTCCCTTCCAGTCCTGTGTCCAAGTCATTTATGAGATGTTGAAGAGCACAGGGCTGAGGATGGAGCCCTGTGGAACCCCACTAGTGACAGGTCCCCAGTCTGATGTCACCCCATTCACTGTAACCCTTTGCACCTGACCCAGTTGCTCACCCATCACATGATGTGTTTATCCAGCTGTGAGCTGGACATCTTGTCCAGTAGGGTCCTGTGAGAGATAGTATCAAAAGCTTTACTGAAATCCAGAAAAGATTACACCAACTGGCTTCCCTTGATCAGCTAGGTGGGTTACCTTGTCATAAGAGGAAATGAGGTTTGATAAGCAGGACTTTCCTCTCATGAAGGTGTGCTGGCTGTGAGTGATGACTGTGTTGTCTTTCAGGTGTTTTTCAATACCTCCCAGAATAATCTTCTCCATCACTTTACCAGGCACTGAAGTGACACTGACAGGCCTGTAGTTTCTGGGATCCTTCTTGAAAATCAGGGCAATGACTGCTCAAAAATCACCAAGAGAGGCTTTGTGATGCCATCAGCCAGCTCTTTGAGGAATAGTGCGTGAATCTCATCAGGCCCCATAGATTCCTGCAGTCTGCAGGAGTCCTCTTTGGTGGGGCAGGGCTCTGTCTGCAAAAGTCTGCTCCTTTGCTGAGCTTGGGGAAAGGAGAGCCTCCAGTCCTGGCTTCTCCTCCCCAGTCCAGCTGACCTACAGGGGAGCAGCCTTGGCCCAAGCATGAGGGATTGGTCTTGAGCACCTCAGGTCATGTCCTCGAAGATTCAGAGCTGGACATGGTGCACAAATGGATGGCAGCTTACTGCTGTGGACATGGTTTAGAGTTGTATCTCCAGCTGTGAGACTGGACTCCCTAAATTATTATTTTGAGCCATGCAGGTCTCCTTCTACAGGAGGCTCATTGGCCTCAATAATTGGCTCAGCTGTGCAAATGTTAACTGTAAGATTGACTTCAGCAGTGTCCCTGACTCTCTCAAATTGGTCATGGGTCTATGTAGAATTGGGTGTGGACAAGTGGGATCCTCTTGGACTGCTGGCAGCTGGATGCAACACCCACAGTGCCTGGGGGAAGCCAACTTGTCCCTGCTTTGCCGACACCTGTGTCTTCCTGATGTGCCTGTGTCTACCGTGCTGTGCAGGTTTGTGGGGAAAGCCCAGCAGCAGCTTCTTCCCATCACCTTTTCACTTAAGTTGTCCCCTTTGTGTTCTTCTCACACTGCTTTCCTTCCCAAACTGCCAATTTGCCCAATAGATAAAGAAAGCCTTTCACAGCTTTGGCTTTACTTTAGTGTGAGCAGACAGTAGCTGGTGGTTTGTTTGTGGGTTTTTTTCTCATGAATAAGCAAGATAGTATTCTCATTAGCTCCCTTGAGGATACCCCACCACTTGGCAAAACCGTGTTAGAGACAAATGCTTGGTATGCTAGCAGTGCACTTGGAAAACCCCTCTCTGAGCTCTAGCTGCTGGATCTAGTAGCTGATGCTCTCCATGTCCAGTTAAGCTGCTTGTGGCTCCTGAGGGTGCTGAGGTGGGCTAGAGGTGTGGATGTCTGGGCAGGTGTTGTTTTGGTTCACTACAGGTGTCTGGGACATGGCAGGGCACAAGCAGCTCCTTTACCTCTTATGTTTCTTGTCTGTGTTGCAGCAGACCCTGGAGCAGTGAGATGCTGGTAGCACCATTCTCTTTCTGTTTGATGAGAAGGTAGCGCCTTCGCCTGTTTGGATGCGTTGTATGGGATCAAAGGGAAGTGGGTGTCTAGCTTGAGAGCTTTTGGGGCATCTGCATGCGGTTATTGGTGTCTGAGGAACTGGCTGAAATGCAGCCCAAGCTGTGAGTGCCTGAAAGCTGCTCTTGTGCCCTGGCTAATCCATGAGCTATACCATTTGGATTTAGTGGTTCTGCTAGGTGTCTGCATGGTGAGTAAGTGCTTGACAACACCTCCCCACACACACTGTTCCCCTTGAAGAGGTGGTCTTGGTGTAAGAGGATGCGGGCAGTTTGCTTTGGAGCCTGCTCTCCTGGCATCTGGCTTCCTCAGCCTTCTGAGGAGAAGTTTGTTACACCACATGTTCAGGCTTTCACAAGCTGCTCTTTCAGATGCAGCTCCTGAAGCTGCTCTTCTTGTGCACTCACCCATCCCCATGGATGGGCTGAGGCAACTGGGGCCACGTGGCTTTGCCACATGTTAAACTCCCTTTTGCTGTTCTGTGAGGGGCTGGAGGCAGCCTTTCCAGTTACCTAGGCTGATCTGCTGCAATAAAGCCTCCTGGAACTGTACACAGGGAACCTGGCAAGAAGCTTGATCTCAGCAAGGGATTAAATCTTCCTTCTTTTTTCCTAAGAGAGTCCTCTGCCTTCCATAGGAAGCTCTTCTGGTGCTCCAGAACCTCCATTGTTTCTAAAACTCATGTTAGAATTGTACAGCTTATTTAATTTTCTGTCTGCTGAATATGATGTTGGAGGTAACAAGTGTCCTTATGATCTTTGTCTCTCTTGGCACTGCATACGGTGAAACGAGATGTTCACTGTGTTACTGAGGAAGAGAAGTGTGGTGCTGTCACAGCATCTGACCTCAACACAGTGATTGTCCTTTCCTGGCAAATCATATTATTGGACCTTTCAGACCACTCCTTGAGTGAGAGGATTGTGCTCTCCTCCTCTTCCTCCTCACTATGTATTACCAGTAATGTCTTGGGTTTTTTTTCCTAGTCTGTTATGCTAGCTGCAACCTTCAGCTTTTGGAAGTGGAAGGAAGGGCAATGCAGCTGTTGGGAAAGCATTCATCAAATTTTGAGCTTCTACCAATAAAGGTGACTGGGGAAAACATTCAGGCTGTGTGCTGGTACCCTAAAGACCAGTTAACTTCCTGAGGTATCAGGCTTGGAGGTTTCTCAGAAGGAGAACTGCAGTGGGAGCATGCCATTGGGTTTACTGCAGTTTTATAGCTGCTGGCTTAAACTTAGTGCTCTGTACTTCTGTAGCAGCATCTTTTTAGTGCTGGCCTGGGAGTACTTTTATAGAATTCCTCAGGAAGACTTAAGTAAGTAGCTGGTTTGGGTTGTACGATGTAAAGGAGTTGATTTCCCCCAGCGCCCAAGTTTGGTCATAGCCTACTGTAAAATCCGTGTTTTTAAAATACCCACAGCTTCTCTTCAAAATGAAAACATTCAAATGTAACAGCAGCATTAGTAGTGGATTTGCAGGGGTCTTTTTCACCTGTACTCAATGGTTTTGACTAGGCTTCTTTTGAGGTTTGAGGAAAACAAACCAAAAAACCCAACCTGAAAATGAATTCTCCTCCTCTCTCTCTCATTAAGAAAAATTCTATGTTGAAGTCCCTTCTACATCAGCAGTGAACTATTGTATTGCTCAGGTCGTGTGTTGATTCTGATTTTTGTCTCGCAGAAGATGAGACTTGTAATGGAGTGTCTGTTGGAGAGCAATGTGTCTTGGACTGCACAGGGCAGAGAAGGGGAGATCTGCAGTTAAAAGCTGGGCTGGTGCTCTCCTTAAATTGACAACAGTCGTGTTGTTCAGATGTCCAGAGCTGGATATAGATGAGGACACACTTTAAATTCCATCCTTTTCATGTTGTTAGAAAAGGCTGTGAGGGGAGAGAAGGACAGAGACTGGTCACTGCAAAACAGGGAAACCTTGTGTGTGTTTGGGCTCTGTATAAACTGCACCATCAAAGGATGGCTGTTCGCTTCCTTGGGGGCAGGAGCTGCCCTGCCATCATGGTGACAATCTGCTACTACGATGAGGTTTTCTTCCCTTCCTTGATAAAGGTTTGACCTTGCAAATTCTTTTCCCTGCCTCACCAAGTGCCAGAAGTTGGGTATCTAAAACAAGCTTGCTGTGTCCCGGTTGCCCGGTGCCTGTTCCAGGGAGGGCGAGGATTGCGCGTGCCTGCCTTAGCCAAGCGGAGATCTCAGCTGTGTTTGTCTGACAAGATGTGGTTTTCCTCTTCCTAGGGGCTGCGGTCCTGCTCTCTTGACTGTACCAAACTGAAATGCTCTTGTAGTTATGACGATCAAAAGGCATTTTTCTGCTCTGCTTGCTTGGCCACAGCAGCTGAAGAAGTTCCTTGTCTTGGCATCTCTGCTGAGGTCTGACTTGGGCTCTGTTTGCTGGAGAGGACCAAACTGGAGCCAAGGCATTTGTGCTTCTGCCAGCACTGCAAAGTGCTTCTGCACGACCTTGGTCCTCTCAGGAGCCTTGCTCCAATGTGTTGCTTGGGAAGGACAGTGAATCCCTTGTGTTCTGCCAGCTCATGGCCCCTGGTGTGGCAGTGCTGCCCAGGGTCATCTCTCTGGGCAGCTTGTGCTGGCCTCACCTGTAGCTGTGACAGGCAGAGCAGGGAGGCAAGTCTGCCTGGAGGATGGTGGAAATCCCTTCTGTAATCATTTTCAGCAGGGATGTTGGTGTGGGAAGCATTTTCACTTCAATTGTCTATTTCCAGTTTTATTTCTAGTTCTGGTGACTTTGCTCTGGGAAAACAAGTCCAACATGATGAAGGATCAGGAACTTGAGCCCTAGCTCTGTGCCTTGGCAAAAGAGCATGAGAAAGGAAAAAAATGGACTTTTCTGGGAGGGAACTGTGATTGTAGGGCAAGGGAAGGTGGAGAAGTCCTCTGAGCCTCTTAGGTGTGAGCTGACAGCACTGCTAGAGAGTAAGAAGTGCTGTGGATGAGCAGCTCAGTGGTCCAGGAGACCCCAGTATCTCTTGCAGTAGGCAAGCTTGATACATTGCAGGCTGGAGACATCTGGTAAGGCAAAGCTGGCTCTCCTTGGAAGGTTGCTTTGTGGAATCTTTTATTAGCTTTTCTTTGAGGTGCCAAACTTCCCAATTGGCTGTGGCAAGTGTTTTATGCGCCCAGAGACCTTGGCTTGTTTTGATACTGTGTCTGTTTTGAAGAATGTTAAAAAAATGTTGTTTGGAGGAGAGGCGTCTGTGCTGGGAACCATTTGATTAAATAACCCCGGCTTCCTCAGCCCTCAATTAACACAGCAATCATCAAACCTCTGACTGTCCCTGTGTATTTTAGGTGTGTGTGGCTCACTCTAAACCCTGATGCTGCAAGATCTGCTTCCATAGCAAGAATGCCCTGGTAGCAAACAGCTCAGCTCTTTCTGGATGTGAACATAGATCTGTTGCAAAAGTATGGGGCACTCCTCTGCCCTCAATGATTTTCAGTGTCTGCTGATGTTTGGTATGGTACCATGACAGGCTACATTTCTAGCTTAGCAGGATAGCACAAAACTGCTAAAACCCTGTGAGTGACAGGTGCATCGAGGTGTGACTTCAATTTTTAATCTTCTCCTCTGACCTTGTTTTGTATTTTCACCAGCCCTTTCCCAGCACTTCATAAAATTCAAACCCTTTTCCTAGAAACCACCAGTGTGCAAAGCCAGTATTTTGATGATATAAACAGGCTTTTTTCCTTATGCTTTGCTTCAGTATAGTACTGGCTCGTTTTCCTAGAAATCCACTAAGAAAAGCCAATTTCAGTATTGGTGTAGCTGTGTCACAGAAAGCAAATACAAAGTCAAAATGGCCTCTGAGGCGCAGTGTATGGCAAGACTGCAAATATTCAAATCTTTTGTAGCAGTAAGCGCTCAGGCAAAACTGCTTCTGACTTACCTTTTTGAGAGAAAAAAACCAGTTGCTACCTTTGTGTCACGGAGTCCCCTCCTCCACTTCCTTGGATGCCCTGTAGAAGTTAATTCATTACTGTTACTAAAGGGCTCTGCATTTCTCTGCTGCCAAATGCCACTGTGCTTCTGCTGGGTCTACTTGTTTGCTTTCCCTCTTGGCAGCATGCTGTGACATGGCCTTCTTTAGGGGAGAAAAATAATAATTAGAAATAAGCAACCCTCCAACTACACAAAATGCAAAGCAACGAAGCATGGAGCCTCACTGACACTGCCTGCAATGAAAGCTGTGTTTCCAACAGGCCGCTGGATTGTGCAAGAGGTTTTCCTCTCAAGCCATAAGTTTTGAATCTGAACTGTTGCATGGAAATGCTTTTTGTGTCCTGCTTTTTGTACTCTGCCCATGGCGGGGGTGGAGAGGGGTGTGGTTAGAACTGGATGCTCTTTAAAGTCCAAGCCTTTCTGTAACGATTTCTATGTTTCTGTGATATGCTTTTCCTGCATAGTTCTGGTCGTTTGCTACAATGCCTGAAATATACTGGGCTGCCAGACCCCTTTGATGGGAGATGAGAACAATCCTCGTTCTGACCTCTTTCATACAGGCGACTGAGTATGGAAACTTTCTGTTCGCTTTCTTCCTGCCCCTCCCCATTCTTTCCAAGCGCTGAACAAAAGGAGAGGCTCAGCCCAGCTCGCTGAAACGCGGGGTGAATGAATGCAGTGACCGCCATGGTGCTGAGCTCCTCCCGATGTTTGTTACCTTTCTCTTCCCAGAGAGCAGACCCTCTATGTGACTGGGGTATCTCAAGTGTGGAATTGAGCCTGTACTGGATTTGCATTAGCAACAAACACATGGCCTTTAATTTTCAGGGCAATGATAGTTGCTGCAATGTAAAAGCTTTGTTATGTTTGGATTTTGGGTGCACATGCCAATGCATTGGTGGGGAAGGTTATTTAATGAGGGGATGAAAGGGGTGTTAGGTGGGGAAAGCTGGCATCCTGATGATAATGGTGTCAGTAGGGTCCAAGGAAAATGTGTATGTATAAAAATAAATTATTCTCTGCTGTGAGGCATTGTGTTTTGTCCTCATAGAGCTAATCAGTCAGTGGAGCCCCCAAACATTTCCCGCTGCTGGAATGGAATGGAAGTTCCAGTGCTGTTTGAAATGAGTACAGTGTATTAACAGAGAATAATTCTGTTCATTTTTATCTTCCTGTTTTGAGTTGGTCCTAGTTTTCCAAACATTGTGTTTTGTGATGAAACTCTGTGGAGTTTTATCTTCCTGGGAAGTGGGTGTGGAAAAACTTGATCATGTTTGAATGCAGTCAGAAGGGGGAATATGTGCTGCTGCCACATGATTACTTTTATGAAATTTTGTTTACAGGCTGCAGCAAATTCACAGCAGAAATCAGAATCGTGGCAGGGAGAAATAAAACGGCTTTTACCTGTTCTGTCAGCATCTATGTGTGTCTGGCAGTCTGTACTCCTTCCTCAAAGGAAAACTCTTTCCTTGGTTAACTGGTGGCTCTTCATCACAAATCACTAGCTGAGTGCATAAGTGGAATTGTTTGTATCAAATCTAAGGTGAGGAAATAGGAAGGTGTGGCACCTGAAAGGTAAAGCTTCTTTAAGATGCTCTAGCTGGATCCAAAAGACCCCACCAAACAATCCTGAAGATGGAATTTGCTTCAAAAGCTGAATTCATCATTTTAAAGGTACACAGCTAATGAAAGAAATGGCGATGTACCATCATACTGACTGACTGATGAAGCTGCACAGTGAACAAGTCTGGATTTCTTACTCTTTCTCAAAATCTCTTAAACGGGCTGGCATCTGTGCTTAATTCACTGATCAGTGGGAGTGTGGCAGCTGTAGAATGAGGGTGGTGGTGTGTGTGTGTGTTTAAATTACTTGGGTGTGCTGCAGAAGTTTAATATTAGCACAAAGCACATGAATATTTAAATTACTCCTCCGGGAACACACGTGGAATCTGTGGTAGCGCTGAGAACTGAATTTGAGGCTAAATTTGTTAATATCTTATTTTCCCACGTTACCATTCTTGTAATGTTTTCTTCCTATGTTGTAACATGTGTGAGAATACTTTGTTGCTTTCCTTAGGAGAGGCCTCATTGGTAAGTGTGACCTTTCCAGTTAACTGGCAACAAATGTGTTGTCAGTTACATTTTTATTTTGAACCCACAAAAATTATTTTAAGTGCGGATCCTTGGCAAGCTCCAATTGGGTGAATGGGTGATCTTGGTGTTTTGCTGAGAGTGCTGCTGCCAGTCGGATGCCACGCTGAGGCACAGAGCCAGAGCAGCATGCAGAGAGCTGTGTCCTATTCCTGCATTTTTAAACACCGTAGCTCGGGCTTGTTTTGAAATGCTGCCCTATGTGTTGGTGATAGTGCCTACAGACATCTCTCCTTCTCCGTGTGAAAAACGAGGTTCACTCTCCTGTTAGGATTTAAAAGTTTAGTAAAGGACAATAGGGGACAGAGATGATAAAGCAAAAGTACAGCGCTGGGTGCTTGCACTCAGCCAAGAGCACGCCTGTCATTTCGGAGATACCCTTTACATACCTTTCCTATTGCATCAGCCTAATGCATATTCACAAACAATTATACATATTCAAACTTTCCCCAAAACTAGTTTACATGCTCCAAGAACTGTTTAGCATGGCTCCTCCTTGGGTCCGCCTTTTTAGAGCACGCCCAGTTGATGGCTGTGGTTTTGGTCCCTTGTTCTTATCCCCTCCAGTTTGGGTTGTGGTCTATGGTCTCTGCAGATGGTAGTTGCTGATAGCTGGCATGTCCGTAGCAGGGGTCTCCATCATTGGATGTTATCCATCCTAGCAGACAGTTCGATTACCACATGCATAACTATATCAGCTATTTTACTACTATGTCTAAGGTTAGTTAACAGAAATAAAGGCATCAGTTATTGTTACAAAAACTGTATTTTTCTAGTAAAGCGACTTTAACATTATACATATAGCATTCATTTTAATATTTGCGGAAAGCCAACAGTACAAAATGTATTTATCACATCTGTTTCAAACTGATTGCAAAGGAAGATACTTCTGGGTTGAGCCTTTCCTGCTGCTGGCGCGTGTCTTTCTTGTGCTCCCATGTGTCATCGTTTTATGTAAAGGCATCCCTTCAAAGGGATGGAGGGAGTGTCACTGTTCCTCATGCTGTCCCTAGCCAGGGATTTAACAAGCAATACTGAGGTAATCCCATCTCTGGCAGCTGTACTCCTCAGGCTGTGATCTTATCTTGCTGTAAAAGCTGAAGAGAGCACACTCCTGTCAGTGCCGGGCTGGAGGAGGTCTGAGGAGCTGCAAGGTGCGGGTGGAAATGATTCAGAGGGGAAAGCATCCATCCTGAGCTGGTCCCTCCATCTAGGCTGGCCAGCTACAGCAAAACCCGTGTGGTGTTCTGGTCTTCAGCCTGAGCAAGGTCTCTGCAGTGCAGTGATTGTACTGAGGTGGGCTGAACTCTTGTTCTGTAATTTCCCGTGCTGCAGGCAGCCTAGTGCTTCGCTTTGTGCTGCCCTTCTTTAGGGATTTCCTGTTATCCTCCTATTGAGCTGAGGGCAGAGATACTTACCTTGCATCTCAAATCAAATTTCAGGTCCTAGAGAGAGTAATTAATATTCTGTGTATTGCACGGTCCTGTAGGCGTGACAACTCTGTTCCAAATAATGTCACTATTCTTCCTTTCTTTTTTTTAGTATTTTATGGAGACAAGAGAGCTTGTTCCAGTCTGAGGGGGTTTGTCTTGTTTTGTTATTTCTTCTTTCCCCAGCATCCAACGAGCTGCACTGGTGGTTCTGGAAAATTACTATCGAGATTTCACAGTCTACAACCCAGCCTTGTTAACAGCCTCCAAATCCCGAGCAGCCAAGCACATGGCTGGCCTGAAAGTCTACAATGTTGATGGTAGGTGAGGTGAAATGTAGTCTCTGAGACTGGGTGGGATGGGGAAGGGCTGGGTTGGCTTTATGCTTTGTTATGCACACATTCTCACCTTTTTGCTTTGCCAAATCCCTGTCTCTTGCTGGAAATATTCCTAGCAGCCCTGAGTTTGCCAGTTCCAGATGACTTTACAGATGTGTTTAGCCCACAATAAGGCTTTTGTCTTTGCCAGGTGAAATGGCTGGGTTTTGAGTCGGGCTTAATTGTCATGTGGCTTGACACTTTTCAGCACCACTGTTTGTTTTAAGCAGCCTCTGCTTTTGTCACCCTTGGGTCATCTCCTCAGTTGTGATAGTACAGCAAACACAACTTTTAACCTAATGAGTTCCCCAGTCGTTTATTGCGCTGCTTTCACATACAGCCTTCAGGAAAGTGAAGGAGCCACGGTATAAGCAGCAGTTGCTGATGAAAGTGATGCTCATCAGCCTGCAGCCTCAGCACTAAGTGAGCTATGCCTGGCTCACCCGTGGCCGTGGAAATTCAGACACAGATAACGATCCCCATTGAGCTTTGCTGTTCTACAAACTGTTTTTCAAGCTTTGGGGCTTTAAAAAAGCCGATGGATGGATCAATGGATGCATGGATGGATGGATGGATATGTGGATGCTCAAAGCAGTGAAAACTGGACTTAATGATTTGACACTCTTAAACCCCATCAGTGAAAGCCACACTTGATAAGCTGAGTGTGCCCGGCAGCCTTTATAGAGGTGCATATTCCTTTGGAAGAGTCGAAGTTGAGTGGCAAAGCTCCTATGGAGAAGGATGGCTGAAGCTGTGTGACAAAATGTGGTAAAGGCACATGCTGCCCATGAATTTGTTAGTATTGAAAGGCTTGAGAGCTGGAAAGAAAAGACTAAAGGGACTTAGCTGGGCAAGGTGGCTCTGTGTGCATGGCGTAGAGACTGAAATATGGAGAATATCTGTCATATGGAATAACACGAGACATGATTGTTTTGCTTTCAACAAAATTTCAGTGCCTTATGGGTATGGAACATTTTGTTTTAATTTTCCTTTTTAGTTAGTTAGTTTGTTTGTATTTTTTCATTTTTGGTGAGTTTCAAAGACCTTATCCCAAAGGCTTCTCCAACCTTGTGCAGCACTCCTGAGTCCCTAATGTTAATTGGAGGTTTAGATCCTTGCAGTGAGATATTCCCAACCTGACAGAGGAAGGGGGAAGTGAGGGAAGGGGAAGGACAGGCTGCCCATCGTGTGTTCTTTGGTGCCTGGAGTGATGCTCTTGGTTGAGTTATTTTGGAGAGGGGAAGCAAACAGACATGCAAACAGAAATGCTCTGTGTTTTTCTGGAGGTGAAATCATTAATTCCAGCCGCTCACTCTCAGTGAGGCCTGCTGTATGGAAGGTGAGGGCTTCCTGATCCCATAGGTGTCTGCACACCACTGAAACCCCACAGCCTGCCAGGCTGGCTGCAGGGTGTGCCATTCTGATTACTGGCTTGTCTTCTCCTGCACTGCAGTATCTCTTCAGGAGCTGGCGTGCTCTCTTTTCCTGCAGCACCTGCTGGGACAGTGGGACTCCCAAGTTCAGAGGAAAGATAGTCAGTCTGGTAGCATGAGTGGCTCAGAAGATGCTAGCTCACGAGGCTTTGTTAGAAGAGAAGGAACCAGGAGCAAGCTGCAAATGTGGCTGGCAGGCTTTTCCAAGTGTCAAGCTTGTGAGCCTGCCAGGGCCTGGAAACTCCTGCTTTCCCTTCTGGGGCAGCATTGGTTGCCTGGGCTGTTCTGTGTGCAGTGCTGCTGCCTTTGTGGACATGGAAATCTTAGGCTTAGAGGCATGGCCTTAAGAAGATTCCATCCATCTTACAAAGCAGAGAGTAGCTCTGGCTGCAACTTACCCTGGCAGTCTGATAGTCTCTTATACCCTTCTTGTAAAAAGACAGTAATGCTATTAAGGCAGCCTAATTCGTTGACAGCTTTTGTATTTGATACTGCAGCAGCCAGGAAAGAAAAACATATTGCTGTAATCTCTCTTATGCAGAGTGGGGAGGTTCACCTTCAAAACCAGGATTTTCATTGCCAGGCATAGTCAACAAGGCAAATTACAGATGTAACCCAAATTCGGGAGCTGGTGTCTCTCTTGAGCCATATCCTCCATTTCAGGGCTGTCAAACAATGTCTGAAATGTTTAGACTCTTAAGCAGCTATTTGTGTGAGTGCTTGTTCTTCCCGCTGCTGAGTTTCAGGCTTCTGTCTTGGAATTTGGTTTGAGCTTTTTAGGAAAAAAATTAAAGAGTTGCCCTTGCTTGAGCAGAACAATTTTGAGCATGTCTGTGGAACTGATTGGCCTCAACCACTGCCAGCTGAGAGTGTGGGCTTTCAGAGCAGTTGGCACAAAAGCTTGGTGGCTTGGAGGCATTCCTAGACTATGACTTCTCTCTGGGTAGACCCACCTCTGCCCTCTGTCTGGATAGAAGGGTTTGTAAACTCTTCTGGGGCGACCTTTTTCCTCTCCCTACCTGAAAAGCCAGAGCTGAGGGCTTCATGGGAGAGTTGCAGAACCTAGTACTTTTAAGGTTACTAGTTAATTTAAGGTTACTAGTTAAGGTCTTGTAGTAGACAGCTCTATCTCCTGACTGGGCATTGCAGAGCAGATTGCAGCTTCCCTGTTCCTGTGGCTGTGTAGGAGCTGTTAACAGCAGCAGAAGCTCTGATGGCAGGTGCTGCTCAGGGTGCCATGAGAAGCTACTACACTGGTAGACCCCAGCCTACCCTATTGTGGGACTGCTGCTCTGACAGCACCTGTCCTTCTGGGAAACCCTTTGCTTTGTCTAAAGGTGACCCTGCTGCCCCTGCATCCTGTTTTCCCTTCCTGCGGATAACTGTCTGGAGTTTGACTTTCATTATTCACCTCCATGTCTCATTATGTTCTCGTGTTTGTCTCTCTCCTCTTTCCAACTTCTCGCTTTTTGTGCTGTCACACTGTCTTGATGCTGAAATGTGGTATGTTCCAGCTGCCCTTGCCTTCAAACTGAAAGCATATATAATGGGGGGTAAGTTGCATCCTTAGCATGTTCACCTCACTCTGCCTTTGTGTATGCTGTGTGAGACCCTCCATCCCAACTAACCGCCCTCGTCCATGTGCCGGAACGCCCTCTCTAAGCCTGTGCTGCCTTGCAGGGTTTCTACCGGAGCTCCTGAGGACTGGGGAAGGGTTTATAGCATTGGCTGGGAAGGCCGGAGCCCCAGAGCATGCCTGAAAGATGCCGTGGGGTGGCAGCCTGTCCCAGCCCTAGCCCTGTGGCACTGACACTGCCTTTGTCCCCTTTGTGCCCGTCCTTGCCCCGCAGGCCCAGGTAACAACGCGTCGGGGCAGTCCCGGGCCATGATCGCGGCCGCCGCCCGGCGCAGGGACTCCAGTCACAACGAGCTCTACTACGAGGAGGCCGACCACGAGCGCCGCGTGAAGAAACGCCGTGCAAGGTACAGCCACCCTGTCCCAGTGCTGCTGTGAGGCTCGGCCACCTGGGGCTTGCCCAGCCTGGTGGGTGCCCCCGGACCCACCATGAAGGGCTGGCTGTAAATCTGTCACGGGGAAGAAGCTTATGAAACCCAGGTGCGTAAGAGGTGGGGACAGCTTGCAACTGGAATTATCTGAAGAACATGCATGCAGCTGGGTTCGTGTATACAAGGCAGATAAGCTAATGCAATGTCATGGATTAGGGAACAGTCCAGCGCTTGACAAGTCACAGTTACTTGCTGTAGGAAATCCCATTATTTTTGCCCATGCCCAGGCTTGTCAGCTGAAGTAGTCCAGGGACAGGATCAGTGGAGTGTTTGGTGTTGCCCATTCACAGGTGAGGAGAATATTTGTGTTTTCAGACTAGTCAAAGGGACAGTTTGACTGCCTTTCAATGAATTGAGGAGGAAAGACTTGACCACAAGCAGGTACCTTTTATTTTGGAACACAGATATGTCTTCTGCCAGAGTTGATGCTTTGTTGAGGTGACCCAAGACAAGTGCCACTGTTTGCTCAGGAGCCTAATTGCAGTCTGTAGTTAGCATACCTAACTGTTTGAGGCAGGTTGCTTATGGGCAGGCTCCCCTGAACTGAGCTGTGTTTGGAAGGAATGTGTCATAACTGGAAGGAGCTGGCTCATTTTGAGTTATCTTTTGGCAGTTTGTTTCACTGGGAAAGTGCTGGCACGACATCCCTTCCTTGCCTGCTTCAGTCCGACCTCTGCTCTACAGCCTCTGTGTTTTAGGCTCTCTTCCAGCCTCATTGCAATAGGAACTTAAACTTTCTCTTCTGTGAGGTGTAGCACCCTAACTTGGGCACATCTCCCGTGCTTGCTGAGTTTGGTTAGAACACCTGCTTAGAGGGAAAGCATCCATCACTAGACAAGGCGAGGTGTTTCAGGCCAGGAGTTTAGGAACTGGTTTCCACCCCCACCTCCCCCATGTCAAATTAAACAAAATGGGCAAGGGTCATGGCTTCTTGTGCTATTCCTCCTGTACAGTCTGTTGGCCAAATGCTGTAACTCTGCTTGCAGTGAGGCAGCTGCCCCTGGCTTTAAGGTGTGTTGGATATTGAGATAATTGTGGACAGTCATTGGTGACTTGAGAGGAAATTAAGTATGGAACAAGTACTGTCTGAAGGGGCCGAAGAGTTCTGTTGGGTGGCTCTTCCATTATTGTTTTTTCCTCACTAGCTGCAGTGCAGCCCCTCACTTGCAAGTTAGCCCAGTGCTAAGTAACAAGCGTTGTAGGACATCTGTTCCCCTTTTATGGTGTGGCCTTGGTGTTTGCTCACCTGTGCCAGCACAGGAATGGTTTGCAGAGGATGCCTCTAGCTGCAGTGTTAGGAGTGAAGCTGGAGGGGTGTTTTCACCCTTGCTCTTCAGAGGAGGGGTGCAGGGCAGTCATGGGGCAGCACAAGCTCTGCACCCAGCTGCTGGAAATGGGAGCAGGCTGCAGCTGGTGAGCACAGAGTGTCTCGGAGCAGGCTGTGTCCTGGAGTGCAGTCAGCCTCCCCCTGGGTGCTTGCCTGTCCTGTGCTTCATGCTGCAGTCCTGTGTGCTGGGACCCTGTGCTCAGACACACATTCAGCACAAGGGCAGCTGTGTCTCATCTGAGTCATGTAGCTGATGTTTATTGCTGTGCTGGCAGAACCAAGTGCAGTGCTCAGGGCTTTACAATCTTAATCCTGGTTTATGGCCCTCAATTGCTGGATGGCTTGGGCAAGGAGGGAAAACCTGCTGTCCCTCAGACTCTCAGTAGAGAAGATTTTGTGTAAATTGGTGGCAGGCAGTGACTCGATGGCTGATGGGAATCGGAGGTGTTGTAAATCCTGACTCCCAGGCTCTGCCTTAACCACAGACCCATCCTATTTCTTGTTATGACTCTTGCTGTCCTGATTTTCCTTCTGCAGGCTTGTGGTTGCAGTAGAAGAGGCTTTCACTCACATCAAACGCTTGCAGGCAGAGGAACAGCAGAAAGCTCCAGGAGAGATGATGGACCCCCGAGAAGCAGCCCAGGCAATCTTCCCCTCCATGGCAAGAGCTCTGCAGAAGTACCTTCGCACCACCCGCCAGCAGCAGTTCCACAGCATGGAGAGCATCTTGCAACACTTGTCCTTCTGCATCACTAACAACATGACACCAAAGGTAAAGCTTCCTCTAATGCTGCTGCAGGAGGGAGGGAGAAGGGAACGGCACATCTGTATGTGCAAGCAGAACAGAAAGTTGTCAAGGGAGGTGAGTGAAGGCTTCTGTAGCTGCTCCCTGTGAGTTGACCAGTGCAGTGTAGGTTGCATCAGGTCTCGAAGGGAAGTAATATTTCCTCTGTAGCATCTTCTGTCTCTTTTTATCTGAAAGTGCCTGTGAGGTATTAATTCTTGTATCAAATTCAGCAGAGGGAATACTAAATAAATGTTTGAAAGGGTGGCTTTGAGTCACAGGAGTTTTCCCAGCTGGCTTGTGGTAGCTGGATGATGCAGGTGGCAACCTGCAAAGGATTTTTTTTTTTGGCCCCCTCTGCCTTGCTGCATTTTGGACTGCTAAGTATTGCCTAAATCTTTGTCTCTGACAGTGTTTCTAATTCATGAGCAGCTTGATTAAACATAGTTTGCTGCCTCATGCCCAGACTGTGACTGTTGACTTGCAGACATGGGGAGGGACTGAAGGATAAGGGAAACAGGTCACACAACTCCCCTCCCACTCTCTACCTTCCCCTCTAAGAACACCCCACAGTGCTAGGGAAGGGTTTTTCTTGGATGTTCACCCAGGACTTACTGCAGTAAGAGCAGAAATACTGTCAAGAGATGGGGCTTAGCACCCTCTCACTTGTGAGCCACCTGGGACCTTGCCCAGGTATGCAAGGGGATTTCTGCTGCCATTAAGGTTGCAGAGGGACTTTAAAACACAGCAAGGTCAAATGGTGTTTTACATTCTGCTTTCAGTTTTGCACCCTCGGGCTGAAAACATGGAAACATCTGTTTACCACCTTTACTCCTCCTGAAGGAGAGAGCCAGCTATCCTATCTGGCTGGCTGGGACTATAGTTTTGGGATGGATTATGGGGCTGAAACGGGAGGAATTACCTCTGCTTTAATGAACTGCTGCCAGACGGCTGTGCTGATGGCAGAAGTCAGGGCTATAGCTTTGCAAACCTGCTGGGGTGGACTGAAAGAGGATCTCCTGATGTTTGTGTCTACTCCTGGGTCTGAAAAGCTGGGAGGGACTGGGGAGAAGATGTCCTCTGAAGTGTGAAAGCTGAAACAATTTGCAGCATGGCAAGCCCGTGCTCGCGGAGCTCTATCTGGGGATGGAAAGGGAGCAGGGCGAGTTGTGGCGCTAGTGCTAACGTGTGTCCCGCTCTTGGCAGGCATTCCTGGAGCGTTACCTCAACCCAGGCCCAACCCTCCAGTACGACAGGGATCACTGGTTCTCCAAGCAGTGGACGCTGGTCAGTGAGGAAGCGGTCACAAGCGGGTTACAAGACGGCATCGTGTTTGTCCTCAAGTGCTTGGACTTCAGCCTTGTTGTTAATGTGAAAAAAATCCCCTTCATCAAACTCTCAGAAGAGTTCATAGACGCTAAATCTCATAAATTTGTTCTCCGCTTACAGTCTGAGACTTCGGTCTAAGGGATTTTGAGGGTGGGTTGTTGGGAGATTTTTATTTTTTTTTTTCAATATCGTGCTTTTGGGTTTAATTTCCCCAATGCTGACTGAAACTGGCAGATGATGGACCAGTAATATTTGACCATCTGCACTTTATTTGGAAAGGGGAGGGGGGAGTTGGGATATCTTATCTAGAAAGAAGTATCTTAAGAGGCAACAGGGTGACTTGGCTCAGTTAGCTCAGCCTTGGAGACAGAACAGACTTTTTTCTTTCCCCCTCTTTCCAGGCATCCTGTAAATCTCACGCTCTCTTTCTCTGCACGGCTGCAGCGTCAGGGCTGTTCTTGGAGCGCTGCCTTACACCACACACGCCTGCACCCTTGTGTCTCTTCTTTTGCCAACTGTGGCTGCTCCTGAGGGCTCATTGCTCACCTCTCCCTCACAGAAACCTCTTGGCATGGGATGCTGCAGTCCCTGCTCACTTGGGGAGGAGGGGATATCAAAGGGTGAGGGTGTGAGGGGGCTTTTATTCTTTATTCTTCTTCTTCTCTCCACGTGCCTCTTCTGTCAGTGCCGGACCTGTATGGGCATAATGGGATGGTTTCACTCTCTGTGAAGTTGCTTGTCTTGAACTGGATCAGCCCATTTGCAGCTCTTCAATTTTTTTTTTTCGTTAATCAGTGCTTGTTAGTGAAGTTGTTCTTCATGTCACAGCTCCCTGTTATCTCTCACCTGCTTCCCTCTGTCCTGCTTGTCCACATCTTTCTCAGGCACTCCCAAGGCTTCCTGTTTCTGTCCCCTTCTGTCTGGCTTTCTGAATGTGTTTCTTCAGGCACTGCTGCTTCCTTTTGCACCTGCAAGGGCTGTGTATTTGCACTGGGACAGGGTCAGTAAGTAGCTGGCTCCTCCTCAGATAAATCACAGACACTCCCTACATCTGACAGCCTCTTTGAGGGGAAGGGGGTGCGGGCAGGAATGTGCCCCTCCCTCTCCAGCCAGCTTCAAGTGTGTTTGGAGAAAAGATGGGCAAAAACACTTCCCTCCTTCAGGAGAGGAGCCAGGGAAAGGCTGACCTCTGCCCCATTCACTTACTTTGGAGAACTGTTGTGCTCTGGAAACACTGCAGGGAGTCCTTCCCCACCGTACGCCTTCCGCTGTAGCTAAGAAATACCAAACAATGCCTGAATGTTGAAAATCTGCCTGCCTTTCTTGGCCTTGCTGTGCTGTGGGAGTTTCTGCTCAGCACTGGGATCTGCTTCTGAGAGATGCAGTTGTGTTTGTGAGGCTGCCTTTGCCCACCGGTGCAGCTTTCACGTGTGAATTTAGTCACCTGAGTGTGGAAGGTTTGTTTTTAATGGTGACCCTAAATCGGTGTCTGAAGTCTGATTGCCAGCACAGAGCATGGAGTGACTGGAGCCAGCTGCAAGGCTGGCATCGACCTCAAGGTCCCTCAAGATCCATGTGAATGTAAATGATCAATTCATTCTGCTCAGTCTTTTGCCATGCAAATATCCCTTATTGGGCAGGATCTGGCCTGCCCTCCATATGGATATCTTAACTAAGAAGGCCCTGGTTCCAGCAGAGCATAAGTCAGTGCCTTTCATTGCACAGTCTTCTGAGGAGGGCTGTGACAGCCACCCCTGTCCCTTTTGGCCTTTCCCAGCCCTTCCCACAGCAGGTGTGGGCTGGCTGGTGCCCACGACAAGCTGGTGGGAGGGAGCAGCCACCTTAAACAGGAATGCTGGGGACAGGGCAGGAGGGTCCCTCGTCTTCCAGCTTCAGCAGTAGCAGAGATGCATGTCTGACAGCACCTGTGGATAGTCCTCTTGGGATCAAGGGAGCACCCTGGTGAGTGAGAGTCCAAAGGGATGATTCCCCATCCAAGTGACACCTGCAGTTTCCTGCACCTTTCTTACAAGCACGTGGTAGTCTCCTGGATTCTTTTTAGTCCATGTAATGTGCCAGATGTGGTTGTAAAGAAACTGGATGGCATGGCACGTGATGGGATTATGCCCTTTGCCCTTAAAGGATGGGAAGTAGGTAGTGTTTTCCCTTCTCTAAACTCAGTGTTTGGGTTTTTTTGCAGATCAGGCTTTCTGGTAATCTGCATGGGGACTCCTTTATTGACTGTGGCCTTTGCAGTGTTTTACTTTGAAAAAATAGGTTGGTTTATTCCTTTAAAAGATAAAAAAAGGAAGAAGAACATATAGTATCTTATACTTGGCTCTCCTGAAGATGCCTGCGCCTGGCTTTTATGATGTGCATAAACAGCAGGGTGGGAGAGACTGGGAGTAGCTTGGGAGACTGTGGAGCACTTAATACCTGTGTGGAGGCTACTGCCTGTGGCTGAATTGGCTCATTTCTGTGAAGCCACAACAAGAACCACCTTGCCAGGGGCTTAGGTGTGCCGTGTATGTGAGAGCACCTTGTCACAGGCACATCTGCAAAACTTTTTTACTTTCCCAGGATTTCCTTCCCCTTCCCTTTTCCCTGCCCCGTGAGGAGGGGTTGTCTGACAGTATCTGCTCAGGAAATTCATGTCTTAATTTTGTTAAATCCTTTAACACATGGATAACCAGACGGAAGCAGCGTGTGCTCGATCTGGATCTGCTTCTTCATCTTTGTGCTGTGGTTCAACACTGCCTTTTCTGCCTGCTGCCAAAAAGGACACTGTCAACAGGGGCCAACTCCTACATTAAATGCTCTTCCCTGTGTCAGCAGCGTGAATGCTTTGCCTGATGAAATCTGAAGGAGAGGACTCTCTCAAATGGTCTCTTTAGAGATGCAATCTGCTTAGAGGGGAAGACAGAGTAAAAGGGGAATCATGATTCCTGAATATTCCCTGTTCTGGTATTTTTAGTAACATTTTTCAGGGTCTCTTGCTTCCCTTCTCCATGCAAAATCAGGGGACCACTGTCATACCTACCTCACTGGGGTGTGTGAGGCTAAACTCGACTTGCTTTCAAGTGCTTTGAGATCCACAGTTGGATCTGTGGCATCTGTAGGAATTCAAACTCTATAAAAAATACTGAGCGGTGAGTGCAGACTGGTTTGTTTAACTCTGTTTATAGCCAGCTAGTGAGTAAGAATGGAGTCATAGGGAACGAAGCTCTGATCCAATTCCTGCAGCCCTTACTTCTGCTGAGCTTGCCAAGAGCTGAGCATAAATACAACTTGTAGGGTTTGCCAGGCAAGTGCAGGCTGTTCCTCTGAATGCCTTTCCTATCCTGCACTGTCTCCTTGCACATATTTTCCTTCCTGTCTCCCACTCTGTACCTGGTTGGGAATTGTGGGGGTTTTATTAGAATTCAAGTGGTCTTTTAAGACAGACCTGTTTGTGATGAAGTGGTCAGTGTCCCCCTTGGAGATGATCCTTGCACTGGACGTCCTTCACTGGAAGCTGGACCATTTGGTAGGGTGCTGTGCTGCCCAGCCAGGAGTGGTGGTGCTCCACTCCTCTCTTCCGTGTTGGCACGTTTCCTATAACTCAATGCTGCTCAGATACTTTAAAGGCTTTGGCTTTTTGCTCTCAGATTTGTTGCAGCCTAAATCCAAAGCCATGCTGAGGTCTTGCAAAACCAGATGCAGCTGAGACTTTTGAGTGTTCTAGAGCAGATGGAAATGGCTGTGGGTTTCCATGAAGGCTGGCTTTCTCTTTCATGGCTATAAAGTGAAAGATTTGGATTTCTTGCAGCTTCCAGGAGTGTAGGGGCAGATACTACTCTAAACACTTTGCCAGTCCTGTAACTGGGCATGGGCAGATGTTGTCACATTTGTTAGCCTCTCACTGCCATGCGGCTTTGGCTGTGGGTGCAGACTCTGTGAGGCTGCCCTGGGTCTCAGTGTCCTTTCCCACACCTGGAAGGCGAGCAGGCAGCACTCTTGGAAGTGTTAAGCATTGTAGCACTCCCCTCCATAGCGTATCTGCAGGGCTGGGAGGTGCTGAGGCTGCAGCTGGAAGCTTGGAGGCAGTGCACAGTAAGGCTCAAGTCTGGAGATCTGAACAAACCCCAACACTTACGAAGCCTCCAAACCTTTTCTTTTGGGATGGGGCTATCAAATGCAATGCCTTGGGAATCTGCTGTTGCTGAGTATGCCAAAAGCTGTAGGGAAGGAGTTTCTGGAGCTGGTCCTGCCCTACATAAGTAGCTGTGAAGGGTCTCGTTTGAGATGTGCTCACTTCCAACACTTACTGCTGAAGAAATGGGAAAGATCCGTAACTTGCTAAACATGGAAACCTATTCAAGCCAATTTCATCTTGCTCACTGAAACTTGTAATTTTGCCCCTATTCAAAGGTAAGACAAAAGTCTTGCAGTCTTCTGCAACAATGCTGTAGTCTGCTCCCAAGCAGCTGGCTCCTCACTTGGGCTCAGTGCTGCTCAGCCACGTGAGAGCTGCTCCCAAGGTGTGTGCGCAGGTGTTTTCTCATTCAGCTTGTGTGTGTCTGTGTGCTTTTCCCCCTCTAGGTGTGCACATTATACATGTTCAAAGCCTCAAGCCAGACTTGGTGGTTCAGTGTTTCAGCTGTCGTTAAGAAGGAAGTGCTCTTGGAATTGAGCTGGTTTTAGAAAACAAACAAAAAAAAGATAAAGTAAACCCCCCAAATTTCTGTTTGAAAAGAGATGGCTTTGGGGAATGATGTCTCCTACAGGAGTGTGCATCCTCCTGCGTTCAGGCTGCTGCCTCCCATAGATGATGACCAAAAGTTGCCGTTCTCACAGCGGTGGGTGGTGCAGATGGCTTTGGGATAGTCCCGAGCCAGGTCCCCGCTGTGCCGGCGGTGCAGCTGGCGTTATCCACCCATCCACATCCCTCCTACAGACTGCATTTTCTATCCCTGTGGCACACGGAGCCCTGTGGGCAGCAGGCAGCCGGCCCTGCCCTGGGTGTGCTCTGCCCGGGAGGAGGGGATCTGTCCTTCCCTCTGACTGCTTCCCGGGCACCTCTCACCAGCACTAACGATGCTTGGGGGTATCTCCTGTGTGCACCGTGGGGAGATGCTGTGGCCACTACCTGAACAGGCATAACTGTGAAAGAATCTTACACTCTTCTGTGCCTGTTTCTTTGATTCAGCATTATTGTGTCTTGGGGAAGGGGGTGGGAATAGAATGCCCTTCCCCCACCCTCCTTTATCACTGTGTAATACTTTTTCTACACACACTGTATAGTAAGAAGGGTTTTGCCAAGATTTTCTAATTAATAGACACTAACCAGCATTTCTTTCTTTTTTCTCTTCTTTGCACATGTGACTTTAACTGCAGTGGTACATGGTCTTTCTGTTCTTTTCTAATAGTGAACTTAAGTAAGCAAATTCCTGGTGTCTGTGACATTAATGCACTGTGGGTTTAGCCTTGTAAATTGTTCTGTTCCAAGCTGGGTTCTCTTAAGTTATAGCTGGATGGGGTTTTGTTGTTTTTTAAACTGAAACATAAAACAGTTTTACACTTTGCATATTTTGTACAGTAAAATTCTGGAAATAAACTGAAACCAGATTTGATTGTCCCACTCCTTTCTCGTATCCTTTCAGACAAAAAAAGCTCTTCTGGTCTTCAAGCGTTCCTGAGCTGTGGGCAGGAGGGGCCCTGCAAACTTGTGGTTTAGCTTTTTTGAGGTTGTCTTTTTGTCACACTCATTCTAGGCCTTTCTGGTCTGCCCTGCCATGCCACAGTAAAATGCAAACTCATTTATCACTCCTGAGGGAAGACTGGTAGGTGACTGCTTTGAACACCTGAAATCTCAAATGACGGGGAGCCAGTGCAGCTGGGGAAGGGGGGCACATGACTGGAGTGGGAATAGGTTTTTCTGCCTCCTATGTTCTCATAGTTTGCACACAAATTATGAAGTGCAGGATTTGTTGCCAAGTTCCTTATTTGGCTCTGGTGGGGAGGAGGAGTGGCGAGAGGCAGAAAAGCCAGTGCTCCTTGTTTGTGTGCATGCAAGCCTGTGCTCTGCTAAAAAAAGGTGCAGGGATCTCACCTCAACAGCATCTCTGGGTGTGGCTTTCCCCACCATCAGTTTCCATCTCCAGCATGCCAAGAGCTCAGAAAGATCAAGCAACTCTGCCCAAGGAAATCTGGGAACAGGTTTTTTGTCTAGATGTTCTTTGGTGCCCACTCTTCAGGCAAGCCCAGCCCAGTAGATCTCCTTGGTGGCTTCAGCTGCCGGGAAAATCCCCAGGACGCTGCTCTTCAGTGAAAAAGAGTGCAGCAGTTGTGGAGATAAGCAGCACAGACAAAAATGCCTGTGAAGAGAAACAGCCACATGGGTAAATCTCTGCTTGTGGGGAGACAGATGTATTTGGGCTAGAGAGAGCTGAATTAAGGCCTGCGAGGAAGCAGGAAGGGTGGGACAGGGGTGTGCTCTGTTCTGCCTCCTGCCCCCCTTGATCTCTGCTTTTGATCAGTGCCCCTCACCCTGCTGGTGCTTTGGTAGTGCCCAGCCCTGCACTGTTTGCAGGTCAGCTCCCAGAGATAGCCAGGGACAGGAAAGAGCACTGCTGCTGCCCTGCAGAGCCTGAAATGGGGGTGCAGCCATTGCTGGTCCCCTCCTGCCCCTCAGAGGAAGACCTGACTTGTCGGACTGGAGCTGTGTAGGTAAAGGCTCTGTGGGAGTCGGCCGCAGGTGTGTCATGGGAAGGTGTAAGCAGCAGGAATTTGGCACAAACAAGACACTGGGCTTGTCGGCCTCGTTCCAGGCTCTTAGCCTTGAGAGCTGTGTCTTTACATGTGAGTTCAGCACGCCTTGTTTCAGTTCTGGGATAGTGCTGATACCAAACCAACACCTGACTGCTGCCGTCTGTGGCGCTTTCTGTCCTGCTGTGGAAGCTGATGGAAGGAACAGGCTTTGCTAGAGGGACTGGTTCCCTTGGCCTTCACCCAGAGCTCAGATACCTGAATCATAAAGGGCTGTGGTATGTAGCTCAGCAGAAATTAGAAGCTGAGGGAGCTGATCTGGTTTGGCTAAGTCTTTTCACTGAAGTTGCATGGACCTTTGAGGTGTGATAGAGCCTCAAGTGCAACGTTGGGTAAAGTATTACTGACCCAAACCTCTGACAGAAAGGGGATGGAGGCTTTTACTGGAAAAAACCCACCA
Source organism: Daphoenositta chrysoptera (assembly GCA_013397915.1). Lineage (NCBI taxonomy): Eukaryota > Metazoa > Chordata > Aves > Passeriformes > Daphoenositta > Daphoenositta chrysoptera. The sequence continues at coordinate 373,749 of VZRO01004332.1, forward strand.
CTTGGAGGTACCTGGCATCCTGAACCAGAGGTAAGCACGTTTTGCCTGAGGGGTGTACTGGACTTGAGGAGGAGATGCCTCTCCTGCAATGCCCCTCTTGACCATATGGGCATAAGACACTGGCTGCCCTGAGACAGCCCAGCAACAACCACTGCTGTGGGTATTTGGCAGCTGAGCTGTGGCTTAACTCATATGAAGATTGATTAGCCCTGGTGTGGGTGATGAGACCAGGCCTTACAGCCATGGGCAGTGAGAAAACATCAGCTGTGGGGAGTGAAGTGGGAATCTGTGGGGCAAAGGGGCCACATGTAGTCAGGGCATAACAAACAGGATAAGAAAGGGATTTGTCACCTTCAGCAACTTGCTTCAGAGCCTTGCTTGAAGCACTAGCAGCACCTCACCATGTGATATTGTGAGCTAAATTAATAGTTCAGTGAGACATCTGGTTGTGGAGGTTGGCAGGGCTTCAAACCCTGAAACATCTCCTGATGAAGTGAATTGGCTCTGCTGTCTCAGCCCCAGGTCTGGACTCCTGGGAAGTACAGGAGGGGTTGAACTCAAGGGCTTCCAAGGGGTCCTGGAGCTTGAGGCAGTTGGGGTAGGTGCAAAGGGAAAGGGATCTCTCAGCAGGACATGGTGTCTCACAACAGCGTGCCGGAAGGGAAGGTGTACAGGAAGTTGGCCAAGCAGAGTGCTTTGATTTGTCTTTCAACAGCACTCCTGAGTTTATGTTGGATTGGGAAGGTGATGGGTTTAGGTTACAGTCCTTTCCTGTACTGACAGATAATCCACTGGGGCAAGGGCATCCATTCCCTTTTCATGTGTGCATCCATGGACTGCTGGGTCAGGAGGTGCTGAGAGAAAAGAAAGCACTGAGCACAACGTGTCTGCAGAAGTAAGGATGGTGTAGCGGGGTGATGGCCTATGCATAAATCATTAGCTGTAAACAAGGTTTCCCAAGTTGCTTTGAAAAGCTGTAACAAGTTTTACAGCCCTGTCTTGAGCTTGTGTGCTAGTTTATGCTTACACGTTGCTAGGAAAATGGGGAGTACTTCAAAGAGGAAGAAAGCTGTTTTCCTGTTTGTCCCCATCTCCCTGTCCCTCTCGATAATGAACTTGGAAAAGGTTGTGGGTTGTTTGGGTTTCCCCCCTGACTACTGCTCACATCATAGTCTGTGTTCAGGCTGGGGCGCGCTGTAAAACTGGCAGCCTACCCCAAAGCACTGAGCTGATCTTCCTTTCCTCCAAAATCTGACCACCTGAATGGAGTGAAGACTTCTGTACAGGACTTGGAGCTTGCTCTGGTTCCAGCTCAGTTAATGAGAATACCTGGGGACCCCAGGAGCTCTCCCACAGTGGCACTGCTCCTTGTTGGCCTCCCGAAGCCTGTGGGTGCTGCCTGCAGGAGAAGGAGAACAGGTGTTTGCTGCAGGGACCACAGCCAGGACAGAGGGAACAATCAGTCTTTGGGCTCTGCGTGGGCAGCACTAAATACAACTTAAAAGAGGAAAGAAAAACATAACTTTTACCTTGTGGATGTGTATTTGGGGTAGCTCAATGCATCCACCTTGCTTATGTATCAAAATACGGAGCAGGCAGCAAAGCCTCAAGAGACACAGCAACACAAGGCAGCTTCAACACAATTGAAGTCAGTGGAAGAGACCTTAGAGATGAGGGTGTGGGTTTTCCCTCCAGCATCCTTAGGAACATGAAGGCACAGGGATTTAAAAAAACTGAGACACCACAAATAGCTCTAGGCATGAAGCTACTCTGTAAATTAAGACATTTTAGGTCTCTTCTAAAGACAAAAATCAGGCTTACAAATGCTTAAACATCTAGTCTTGGTTGTCTTGCTTTTTTCTTATTTTTTTTTCTTATTATATAAAAAGGTAGCACGAATGAAAAGTGGACGCATGGGGAGAAGGGAGTTCTTGACAAAACACATTTGATTCAGCCTCTTTGAAAGTTTTAAGAGACATTCAGAATGTTATGGCTCTTTGGATCTTTCTTCAGCACAAGTCAGATGCTGTGGGCATGCTTTGAAAGAGGGAACAAGAAGGAGCTGATTATATCTGGGGCACAGATGTGAAACAGATCTGCAAACCTTTTAGCTTCTATTTTGTAAAAGCTCATTCTTGAGTACTCATAATACCAGATCCTACAGTTGATTATAATTTTGCTTTGTAAGTGGTTGTGAGAAACTGGTTTAGTAATTCAATAACAAGACAGTGGGAAGCTGGGCAAATTCCTTCAGCAACTTCATTTTTTGGGGACTAAAATGTTTCTCAAACATTTAGCTACTTTTGTTTTTCAATAACCCCTCTCTTGGTCACTAGCAGGAGCAGGACTTTGAATGTTGAACAAAATTTTAAAGCAAAATTCAGAATCTGACACAAGGCAAATTTCAGGGCTCCTCCGTGGTCAAACATCACTTTATTTTTTATCTGTGTTACTGAGTGAGGGACCTGATTCAAGCTGGGATTTCTCCAAATCCAAAAGCAGATGAGGTTGGCTATTTAAGTCATTTACCACCCACGACCAAGGGAGGACTCAGTCAGGCCAGCCACTGGTAGTCTCTGGCAGGGAGGTGGCTTTCTGGCTGCTGTTGAGTATGAGATTACCCCTCCAGTAAACTCAGCTCATGTAACCCTCAAGGCTTATTTCTCATATGTGAAGCCATGACACTTGTCTTCTTCTCAGATGGTGCAGTGGTGTGATTGCTGGTGGCACTGGGTGTTACTGGTCTCTTCCCACAGTGACCGCAGTCAGGGCTTGGTTGCAGGGTGGTGGCTCCTCATCTGGATTTTGGGACAGTGGGAAAAGAGTTCTACCAAAATAATTCTGGTGCTTCTGCCTAGGCTGGTGAAATGGCTTTTCCTTGAGCATGTCCCACCTGTCCCCCTCAAAATAAAAGCCAGCGACGGCCTTGTCCAGACATCTTTCTCCTCAGAAAGGAAATGTTGTCCTCCCTCATGTTCACAGCTATGGGGACCCAGCACAGCCAGTTCATGGCAGTGGTGTGCGGGAGGCTGCTGTCTCCCTGGGCTGGGATGAGTACAAGCAGTAGGGGCAGGGAAGGGCTCTGTCCTTCAGTGACCCTCAGTACCATGTGCTGTGGGGTGGGTTGAGAAGAAGAGGAAGATGGGCTACAGAGAAATGGAGAGAGAAAATAAATTCGGGGAGCCAGTGAAGGTCAGAAGAGCAGCAAGTCAAGAGGCATGAAAAGAAGGTGGAAAAGCTGTTTTCTTGTTTTCCCTAGCATTGGAGACAATGCCCTTTGAGTGCTTTGCTGATTCCCTTTCTCACAGGGGCTTGGCAAAGAAAGCGCAAGGGCGGGGGAGCAAGGCACAGGAAGGATCTTTGCTTCCATCCCAAAGGCAGTCTGTAATCTGATTCCTGAAATTGGTCTTCAAGCTGCAAGGAAGCTCTGTAGCTTTTTTTTCCTTTAAGTAGCTTAGCACCTTTAAAACCTGGCAGAGTATTCTAGAAGCTGGGCCAAGACTCTGTCCTGGACCCTGCCCCATGGTTCCTATTGTCATTAGATGTCATCTTCTGCCGAAGAGGTGTCAGAGTCATGCCAAGGCTGTCCCCCAGGGGTACTGACCATCCAGGGGCTGCTTTGCTAGAGGTCAGTGGTACAAGGGAGTGGGGAGAAGGCAGGGGATGCTGCAGCGCAGTGGGTTGACACAGAGGCTTGGGTCTCAGGTGGGACACAGTCCTGCTGGCACAGCCTCATTACCGAGGTCAATTATCCTTCCTGCTGTGCTCTGCTGGTGCCAGTTTCTAGCAGCTGGTCTTGGGCTGCATGGCACAGATGCACCTGGGCTGTGAAAGCAGCCAGGAGGCAGTGAGCTTTGCCTGGGCTGCTTCTTGCCTGTTTGCCCATTCTCCCTCTTTAGCCTCCCAAGTCCAGGCGTCAGTGTGCAACTGGCTGTGTGTGGGACTTCCTCAAAGTCAAAACTTTGCTACAGTGGAGAGGAATCCAGATGCAATCTTGGCCTGTCACAAGACTGTAAGTCAATGGCAGCTGGGAAGTGATATGTTCCTGTCTAGTTAATTATTTTCCTGGGAATAAAAGGCGATGTTTTTTATTTGGTCTCTGTAATGAATCAATCATTTCTTTAGGTATGATGTGCAGACAGACACGGAGGAGCAGCTGGTGTCCTCAGCTCTGTGTTCACGTTGGTGTCTGGCTGAGCAGCTTCATTCTGGGATGGGAAGCAGCTGAGATCTCTTATTTCACTATGGGGCCATTCCTTTCCCAAGGGAAAGACTGGAGACTCATCACTCCTCAGAAACATCAGAAAACATCACAAAAACTGCATGACACAGCTGACTCTGAAACCATGGAGTAATCTGCGATTTCCAGAGTGCCTCCCTTGTCCTTTCCTCCTGCTGCAGTTTCCCAAATGGTTGACATAAACTCAGAGCACTTTCGGGTTCACAGAGCCTCTACATCAGTGACTGCTGCAAAGGCAGAAACTTTTGCCTCCATGCTGCAGTATGAGAGCTGCAGTGTGTTGCTCCTGATGAGTTTCCCTCTCCCTTGATTTTTGCCCATGAGCAGCGCAGGGTGGGCTGGGGTACAGCACCAAAAACAAACCCCTGGGCTGTGCCCTCCAGCCCTGAGTCTGAGGAATGGGAGGAGGTGCTGCATAACTTGGTGTTCTTGCCACACAGTGTGTGTTAGGGGGGTCCTCCTTGTCACTGGGGACTGATAAGACCAGGTTTTGGAGTACTTTGGGAATTAACTTGACAGTGGTGTGTTAATGGTCAGACTCAATGATCTTAGGGTTCTTTTCCAACCAAAATGACTGAATAATCCTGTGAAGAAACTGATCAGCTTGAAGCACTCAGAGTTGGATGAGGGCAAAATGCAATTCCTGTCTTTATCTGTATAAAGACCCATGTAATATGTCTAGTTAACATGCCGGAGCAAAAGAACTGTTTGTGAAGAGAGACATGCTTGTTAAGCACTCAGTGCTGCCCATGGACACAAATTTATATTTTTTTAATAAAGGGTTTTTTTGCAGGTTCCTCATCCAAATGTGCTGACCTTTTGCCCCTACAGTGGGCAGGGTTAGCCTGACTTTGCTCCTCAGGGCCACCAGTGCCTTTCAAATGCAAGTCGTTCGTACTTGTGACAGAGGAGCCCAGGAGCACCTGGATCTGGGGTCCTGCATGTCATCCCCATACCACTGTCCCTGCAAGGAAAACACTCAAATTCAAGCTGCCATCTCCTTCACAAGAGGCATGGCATCATTCAGCTGTTTGGTTATTAGGATCTCAGGGCAGACAAGGTGTTACAAGTAAATGGGAAAGGCTTTGCTGCCCACCCATCCTCATTGCTGCAGTCCTCCCTCTGTGGCAACGCTTTCCTAACTTTTTATGTGTTTATACATAACAGTTCCTGTTTATGGGCAAAGACAATGATGAGAACTGTAATGGCAGACTGAGTGAACAGAGAAAGGGCAGCCCCATCCCTGGCACCATGAAGGAGTGGCAGCAGTAGGATTAGCTCTTTCTTTCATAACTCAAGGGAAACTTTCCATAAACCGCTGGCACCACTCCCCAGTACGAGTTCAGCCTCTGCATTTCTACATTATTTATTTCTTCTCCCCCTAGAGGTCTGTTGCTTTGAATTGTTTAAGTGCCTGTGAAACACCTGTGCACTTGAACATGTCCCTGGTGCTGTTTGTAGGGTCTGCCTGGGTAATCCGTGCCTCTCAGAGTGTCTAGAGTGAGGCACTTCAGAACAGAGGGGCATCCACAGAGGGAGAGGAGCACACAGAAAGTAGCCAGGCAATCGGCATGTCTGGAGATTGTGCCAGTTAGGAAAGGCAGTGGAGGAACTTGTCATTATTCTTTGTGTTTGGAGTGACTGATGTGGAGGCACTAGGCCAGTGCAGGCTGTTACCTTATGCAGGGTGACACTGTGAATTGCTCCTGGGAATAGCCCAAAGGTAAAACTAAGCTAGTACTTTTCTCAGGTCAGTAGTTGTCCCTTAATCACAGGCCAGGACACTACCAGAGGGCTAGTTCTGCCTCTTCTTCCTCCTTACCAGTGTGCATGAATGAGACCTTGAGTCGTGCTTGCTCCCTCTCTGACCTGGGGTCCTCCAGCAAACCCCTTGAGGAAAGAGCAGGAGAGTTCTGGCCATCCTGTCAGCCAGCAGAGATTGGGGTGTGTGTGAGAAGAGGAGACCTCCATGCTGAGAGCACTCTGAATTTCATGGCTTTTGAAAGTTGTTCATCACCCAGAGCAACCAGGTGAATGTTCTCACCAAACAAACTTGGTTCATCTTCCAGGCAATGCTTGTGCATCCTAAGGAAGCACAGAAGGGCAAATGGTTGACCTGGGGGCTTTGCTTCCTTGTCTATTCTTCTAGCAGGCTATATCTGCAAAGCACATGTTGAGTGTTTGGTGCTCAACAAGGAGCTAACTTGGCCTACAGTCATTCACCTTGTTAGCACAGTATTCATTCATGTGCATAGAGATAGAGAGATATCCAGCTGTGTGTTATTCATTTGCAGCACAGAGATAGAGAGATATCCAGCTATGTGTTGTTCATATTCAGCATAGAGGTAGAGAGATATCCAGCTATGTGTTGCTCATACTGGCACTTTCCACCAAGGGTATATGGCACACATGGGAACATATCAATACTTCAGCTTTTTTATACCAGTAGTTTCAAATTTCTATTTCAGCTACTGTAGAGAGAGAGAGAGTCAAAGAAACTGATCAACAGGCAGGAAAAAAAATCTATAAAATCTTGCTTTGCAGTTCATCTGATAAAGGAAATATATAGTGTGTAAACCTTGTTTCTCGTCGGGCTGATTCACATTTGTGTAACGAGTTCTGATTCTTCTGTCCCTCGCACTGCTATTTCCCCTCCCATCACATACCTCTGTCCTAAGCCAGTATAAGGATGGTGAGAACAATGGTTTTTGTTTGTAGCAAGACAGATGTGTACACTACCTATTCTAACAAGTCTGAACAACTGGAGATCATCTTTATAAATGTATTTATAGAGATAAAACCATCTCTGAACTCTCCATTCATTGCACTATTGCCAAACCTAAGAAGCCAAGACAATTGAAATCTGCCAGCATGGGAAAGCAAGGAGACCTAATGCTGCCACAGTGACCTGCACATGGATGGTGCTGCACTCGCCAGGACTGTATTACAGACCCTTGGCTTTGTGAGTGACCTGTCGACTGCAAACTGGTGCTCTGAGCTCCTTCTCAGCCTTCAGTCAGAAGAGGCTTCTCACACAGGACACCTGAGTCTCTAAGCAGGGAGTAACTGTGCAACTAAATACTCAAAAGCCAAAGAGCTTGAATCCATCTGCTTCTCATGCCCCAACGCACCTCATCCACTATCTAGTATGTTTGGATGGCTGTGTTTCCTCCCAACATCTTGATCATGGGAAAAGATGCTACACAGGCTTTGGGTGAAGAGTCAGCAGAAGCTGGAAGGTCATGGGGAATAGGAGTGCTTCAGGGTGGGCCCCTATGGATGTTTCCATTGGCTTGGCTCAGTGCCATGATCTTCAAACTCAATGGTTTGGACTCAGATTGGGCTCAGAGCTGGATCAGCCTGTCCAGCAGCTCAGGAGCTTGCGAGCTTCGTGTCTCATATCAGGCCCCCTGCACGGACTCCAGCTGTGGCCCGAGCTTTCAAGAAGAGGTTCAGACAGGGGACCTGGTGTTTGGTTTGGCATTACACTGGCAGACAAGAATACCCTGTCATTATGTGGAATCACTGAAAACTTTAATAGCATCCCTGAAACCTCCCTCCCCCTCAAAGCATTTTGCTGCTCTTAGCATGTTAGGGAGTAGCTACAGACTCCCGCTGCAGAACTTGCAGGATTAAGTGGTCTTGGCAGAGTAGCTGCAAAGGGCATCGTGTTTAATAAAAGGGCTAAACTTTACAGTTAGGTTTTCCCCTATGTCTTGAAGTGAGATTTGGTCTTCGGATGTTAAGTGCTGGGCTGATGAACACAGAAAATACAAACCGGCTCCCTGCGTCCCTCTGGCAGCAAGCAGGCAGGCACTTTTCTCCTGCCCTTGGACACTCAGGGCAGATTCCCTGCAGGTTCCTACTGTCATTACTAAGGAGGCATGATTTGCAGCGGTGCTGGCTGCCTGCAGGTGCTGCCCTCCGCAGGGGCAGTCCCGGTGGCTCAGCATCGCTGGGAATCAGGCGAGGGGGTCCCAGCAAGGGCAAGGGCAGGGGGAGCGGGGCAGGGGGAAAGAGGAGCAGCGGTGCTTGCTGATGCTCAAACATAGGTCTTCCAATGGAGGGACCTGCCGCAGGGCGAGGGCTCTCGGGCCCCACAAGTCAAACTGCACAGAGTCACAGTTAGTCATCATCATCGTCATCGTCATCGTCGTCATCGTCATCATCTTCATCGTCATCATCATCTTCGGTATTTATCTTCCCAGAAAGCACGTCCTCTATCCAGTCCTCCAGCTCCTCAGCTGTGGGCAGGTCATCGTCATCTCTGATGTCCATCCAGACGCTGTCAGCCTGCGGGGACAGGTGATGAGGGATTAACTGCCCTCGGGGACGCAGGGAAGAGATGGGGTACGCGGCTATTGTGGGGGTGAGGGTCGGACCACGGGTGGGATGCAGGGATGGTGGCGGTGTTAGCTCCCTCTCTGACAGCCTCTCGGCAGGCTCAGCCAGAGCATCTCTCTGCCCATGCATTGGGATCACCACTTCCCCCCAGAGTGCTGCTGTGTCTGACCGGGGCAGTGGGACTGGTCAGCAGGTTTACAGGAGTGTGTGGTGCTGTGTGCCCTGATGAGATGCGTGCCCGTTGCCTGTAGCTGTGCGCAGGGGCATTGCCCACCTGATGCATTCCTCACTCTACCTAGACAGTTCTGTAGATGCCAATCCTACATAAAGAGATCTCAGAGAGGCCTCTGCCAGCAGCCCCTGCATCACCCCGGTTCACAGGACATCAGTGTTTCCCTCCTTCCATCCAGAGCCCTTCTGGGACCTCTTCCTTGGAGCCTTTACAACCCTCTGTCAGCATCCCTTCTTCCCAACCTCTTTTACAATCACCTTTGCCTCAGGACCTTGCTCTGGCCTCTCCATCCGTGGTAATGGTTTCTGCTCCTTGAAAACCCTTTCCTCAGATCATCTCAGCCATGCTCCCATGCGTGGCTGAAATGGCACACCATGCATCTCAGCTGAAGAATGGTGAGAAACACCAATGCCCTGGACTGCAGGTGCCCCTGCTCTTTCCCTCCAGCTGTCTGAATAACTTCCATAAACCAAAGGGGATGGGGGAATTCAGTAAGAAGACAATGACAAAATTGTGGCTGTTACCCAGGGACAGCAAGCTTGGATGGTCTCTGAGGCCTGGAAATGAAAGTTTTCCTCTCTGCTTTGCTATAGTTCCTTGGGTAAATGCCTAGATAAGCCCCTTTCCCTTCACTGTCTGCCAGCCACAAAACAGGATCAGCCTCCTATTTTCAGAGGAGCTGTGAGGTTATCTCATTTAGCATTTGATGTTGCAGAAGCATCTTCACATATCAGAAGATAACTACCAACTTTTGCAAACACATCCAACTTCTTTTCCTGTCTGTGGTACTTAATTCTCTTTGATTTATGGCTTGCTAAAAAGCCAGACCAATTTCTGCTCAAGGAAAGCTGTGTCTCCCATACGATGTTTCCCTACTAAATCACCAAAACTGTAATAAAAAAGAGCCATGGAGAGGCATGCAGCTCTTGCTTCAGGCAAATGTTCTTGTCCCTAACCTCAGGACTGTTTGTGTGGCAAAAAGTGACACTTTTAAATAACGGGAAGAGGGGTGGCTCCGCTTCACCTTGAGAAGGTGCTGTGCAAATAAAGCAGCAATATTTTGCAGAGCATCATGACCTTAGTCCTGAGCCATAGTCACCACAATGTGATGAGCCAGTTGGGGCTGCTGGGAGCTCTGGTATTTGCATTGGCAGGTTTTTACAGAAGTGATGGGGTCACAGGGGTTATGTCCACTGAAGCCAACAGCAGTGTTTATTTTCACTCTGTTGTGTAAGTCCCACTTTGTACCTGTGTAACTTGGCTGAATGCAGTGATGTAACACTGAAATAACAAAATGAGCTCAATGTTTGTTTTAGATATCACCCACCAACCTAGAATTTTCTTAAATCTCTCTCGAGAAATAAAAAAAGGACTTACGAGGAATGAAATAAAACCTGCAAATACTATAATCAACAACCTGAAACATGTACTATATCAAACCCAGATAATGCATGCATTTTTACGGGTCTCTGAGTAACTGCTGAATAATAAGGCATGTTCTTACCTAATTCTGCATTCTATATGGTTCTCTGAGAATCTTACTTCCATGAACTTCCATTGATTGCTGTTTAATGTAGCTTTGACATCACTTTAAAATGACCAGTCATAGTAAATATAATGAAGGGAGATACTATACTAAGGGCTAGTATTAAGGGCAAAAGACTGGAAGACTTAGGCTCTTTTTCTGGCTTGTCCATTCACTTCTCTCAGGATCTTAGGTGACAGATGCTATTTTGGCCCTTTTCCCTTTTGTCTCTCCCTTAACAATTCTGCAAACAAGCCTTAACTCCCTGGGTCTTCAGTCTCTAGGAGTCTGCTCTCTTCTAATGAAACACCAAGTTCACTTATGACTCAAATTTCAAACATGAAGTCAAGCACCAATTTACAAACACTTCTGTGGTGGAGAGATTTCTGCTGCCAGAGACACTTACATACCCACACAGGTTCATTTTAAAGAGATTAAAACAAACACCCAACACTTAAACATTAAAAATAAACTAAGGTAATAGGTGAGCCAGGCAGGAGCATACTGCATTACAAGCTCTCTGATCATCTGGACTGTTATTGTCAGAAAGAGGAAAGAATAGTTTCTCTCTGTGTCAGGGCTGTGAAGCATGTTACATTGCACTCAGCAGCTCTCCTGAGATCTCTGCTGGTGAGGGTCGGATGGGTCCCTCTCCCACCTGCCTTAGAAGCTCAAAGCGTGTGGGCAGCACCAGACCAGCTCCACGACTTGCTGGTTTGAGGGCAACCACAGTGACAACAGTAGCTGCTAGAAAGTTGTCCCAATAGCACAGCTGTGGGTGCTGTGGGTGCTGTTGCTCCTGTTGCTCCCTCAGCTGTGCCAAAGTAGCACCTGCCCCTGCAGGTCTCCCTCTGCAGCTGCCGCCTGTGGGATGGTGTGGAAACCTTCATTGCCATCAGGTGTGGGGCTGGCAGCTCTCCTCTTCCCACCTAAATCTCTCTACCTGCACAGCAGTGGCTGAAGGGGAGGAGGGTCTGAATGAACCCCAGTGCACCCTCCTTATCACAGCAGGATCCCTTCTTTACCAGTTTATGCTGTACTTCTGTCAAAGCTGTGTATTTACCTAGCTTTTTTCAAGCTGTGCAGTTTCTCCCTGTCATCTGTTGGGGACAATCTTTCCCTCCTACATTCAAGCTGTGCCCTTTTGCTTCTGTAGAAAAAAACAACCTCATTTTTCTCCTCTTCTCTTCCCCTAAGCATGGTTTTCTTTTCCCCCTACACACACTTTTTCTCCACAAAGCCCCCCAGTCTGTCAGAGCAGGGAATGGACAAAGGTGCCTGCTGTGGGTCGGGACGGAAATGCAAGACCTTGAAACCAAAACTGGGCAAAGCCCTGAATCCCAGGCCACAGAGGCTGGCCCTGTCCTCAGCAGATGTGGTTTGTGTGTGATTTGGCAGCAAAAACACACTAAGACTAAAGCCCTCAAGTCCAACATCAGAGGTGTTATAAACCCTATGGCATGTGGGAAGGGTGAGGTCTTCATATTTTTTCCCCAGGGAGAAAGCCTGTTCTACCTGCACTCAGCAGTGGAAATCCCACTGACTCCAGAGGACCTCAGGTCCCACCCTTTCTAGCACCCTAATTTTGTGACCACTGGATTCTCTGGGCACATGCTACTCACGTCTGTGACGTTCACCACCCCGATTTGTGGTCTGAACAGGTCAATCTTGAAGGTCTTCTCCCAGTAAGTGATGAGCTGCAGGAGTGAGACACAAAGCTCAGGCAGGGGTGTTTGCAAGGCCCCGTTGCATTAGTTCAGTCAGCTGGGCTATGGAGCGAGAAATGTGCATCCATGTGTGCACAGGAGAGAGGAGAGACTGCACGCAAGCTTGGGCTGCCACACATGGCAAAAGAAAGTGCTGACTCCGGGGGTGTTCCCAAGACAACACTTTCTTGGGAGGCAGACCCAAACAAGCAGCTTTCAAAAGGATGGCCTGTGGTCCAGTTTCCCATCCTTCCCTGTCCCAGATTCTCTGGGGCAATTGCTGCACTCGTGTGAGCACATGCATACCCCCACACAGCCCCTCATACCCACCCCATCCATGAATTAAACCAAGAAAGGGAAAGAACTTCTGCCACTCACCAGAGGAAAATCATCAGGGTCAATCCAGACAATGCTCAGGTCGGGATTGTCAGTGTTGTCCCTGGCAACCTGCTTCAGGATTTCCAGGAACTCAAAACCATCTGAAATGATAAATGAAATACTGCAACTCTCTTGCAAATGCACAGGCACCTTTGCTTGTGGGCTTTCCAGCTTCCCTGGCTCCCCTATGCACACAGGAGTTGTCTATCGTTCTCATTAAAATGCTGTCTGCCAGTGCTTTCTTTTAATAATAAGGCTTTTAATTTCAAGCATCCTCCTCGGGTATTGAAATTAGTTACACATGAATTAAGCCTCATAATCCTTCCGTGGAGTGGAACAACGTCACTATTTTCTTGTAGTGAGGGAGGAACTGAGCCCCCAAGAGGCCAAAGCTTTCCCATTTACTGATGGCTCTGAGAAGCACCAATGCCACGGCTTTTCAGGAGTTTCCCGCATGCCTATCCCACACCCGGCCCTCAGCACTTTCCCAGAGCCACACAGCAAGATGGATGAAGAGTTAGGGAGCAAGTCCTGGTATTAGGGTGGAGGGAATGACTTTTTTTCCCAGGCAATCATCCATTTAATATCCAGAATTTGAGTCCTGCCAGCATAAACACCCAGTAGGTGTTTACAATGCAAACAAAGCACATGAAAATACACTTTCTTGAAGGATGGAGAGTCACACAAGGAAGAAAATGGCCTCCTACCTGGGTCATCTTCTTCAGCAAAGGCTACAATATGGATACCTTCCATGTCATCCTCCTGGAAACAACACAACTATTACTGAGGGGCCAGGGAGGGAGGACAGAGTCTGGGTGGTTGCTGGAGACAAGGAGCAGTGGGATGCCTTCAAAAAGGACAATTACAAAGGAAGGCTTGGCTAGAGCCCCACTGAGATACCAGAAATGGGAGCTGAGATGCGGCTGAGTCATGAAGGTGTTAGGTGCTGAAGGGGGTAGTTTGGGTAGTGCTGTTGAAACTCTTCAGATAAAAATGAGGTGAGCACCATGACGGCAATGGCAAGGGAGCTTCTGATGGTGTGAGGCAAAAGCTTCTCTGCAGAAAAGGTCAAGGGCTCTCTGGCATGAGAACAGAGGCTCCCCCTTCATGCCTGAACATATTCTACCCTCATAAATTTTCAACTCCCAGGGGAAGGTTTGCAGGAAGCAAGTATCTGCCACCATGCTCAGCCCCAAAACAAGTTCCTTTGGGGCCAGCAAAGGAGGTTTTCTCACAATATGAGAGGCAAGATGGCTCATTTGGGCCCCTTTTTGGAGGTGAAGGGTCTCTGCTTTAGGTGAGGGTCTCCATGAGCAGTGAGGGAAATTTAGTGGGAGACTCACTTCAGGGCTCCAATGAGTGGAGGACAGAAATTACAGCCTGGTTGATTATTTTTCTCCATGAAACATGTGAGTAATGATATTGGCAAAGGCCAATGGATCTGCTGGCCAGTTCATCATCTGCCTGCTATGAATGTCATCTCTGAATTATCCCATGGATCAGTTTCGCCTTCCTCACCCACTGTCAGTCTCAGTTTCCATTTCAATTGGTTTTAATGCAAGAAAAAATTCCCATCTAAATGCTAATTTCTTTTCCCTTCTGAGCCCAGAGGTGACAGAGCCACCATCAAAAACTGAAAGGGAAAAAACCCCTGAAAGATTAAGTGGAAAACATTATCTTTAAAAACAATAGCGGATGACAAACCTTTGTGGACGTCTTCAGGGAATTCGTTTTCACCAGGACATTTTAGGCAGATTTACTTGGGATTCAGACCACTTACAGCTGGCAAAATTTACACTGTTGCTTTTTCTTCATATTTGCCAGCATCATTGTCAGACAGCAAAATAAAAAGTTTATATCTATATGCCATATATAATTATATGTATATACCTATATAATGCAGCTCTATTCCGGCCTACAAGGCAGCAAACAAAACTGGAGTAACTCCAGTGAAGGCACTGAGGATGCTGTGAACTTGCAGTGAGATCAGAATTCAGCCCTCTGTCTTCTGTAGTTATGAGCCCACTGCTCGTAGCAGAGGCAAGCTCTGTATTCCCAGGCTGCTGGTTGAGCAAGCATCCCACCACTGGGAATTCACACTTTTCATGAGGCTGTTTAAGAATATGTTCAGTATGAAAGTGAAACCACTGCATGCAAAATTTGTGTCTCACTGAAGCTCCATTAAAAACCTTGGAGGGGCTTTGGTGGATCTTGGAAGCTGTGTTCTATACAGAATCTGTATTTCAAAACAAAATGAAAAGCTATCGTGCCTAAGTGACTCATAACTCCTGGTTCAGTTTTATTACCTCTTGCCTTGCTGTATTAAAGGCTCCCAAGGTTTTTGCCGCTTTGGAGCCCTGCTGTGTTTCATGTTACACAGCCAAGAAGGGGACATCTGAATGCTGTAATAAATGTGTCGAGCCTTTTGGAAGAATGACTGCATCTTCCTTAGTGTCTGTAAAGCACCTGTTCAGCTTTATTTTTCAGCGTTCATCTGGCACTTGAGGGCCCCTGACTAGCTTTTAACATCATATTTGTTCACAGTAAAGGGATAACTCGTTATACACAATTTTTCTTTCATTTTCACCCTTCCTTTCTTCCCTGCCCCTGCAGACCACGAGAGTCCTCTGTGTGTGATAGGGGCCAAAATGTTGGTTAGTTCTTCACAGTAGTTGATTTGCATCTTGCTTGCACCCTGAGAAGTGCAATTAATGCACGATCTGCTTTGAAATCTATATAATTAACTGTACTGCCTGCCTTCACTTGCATTTTGAATTGTACAACTGCTCTGGTACTTTTACAAGGACATGTAATGACTGGATGAGGGAGAATGCCTTTAAACTGAATGAGGGTAGATTTATAACGGATGTTAGGAAGCAATTCTTTACTGTGAGGGTGGTGAGACTCTGGAACAGGTTGCCCAGAGAAGTTGTGGATGCCCCAGTCCCTGGAAGTGTTCGGGGTCAGGTCAGATGGGGGCTTTGAGCAATCTGGTCTAGTGGAAGGTGTCCCCACCACAGCAGGGGGGTTGGAACTGGATGATCTTTAATGTCCCTTTGAACCCAAACCAATCTATGACTCTGTGAGTTTCCATGAGACATCTGCACAATCTCCATAGCTCACCCAGCGAGCAGGCCACAGAAATCACCCCACCACCAGCACTGAGGACATTAAACTGAGATGGAGCATCCTTGGGCAGGATCAATACACAGGCCCAACACCTGCCTGGTACACTGCTTAGCTTTCCCTCTTCCCTGTGTGGAGCAAGCAGGAGCCAGCCCAGCTCTCCATCACTGCTGTACAAAGCATTTGAGCACAGTGTTTGAACTGAGGCACCAGGCACCACAGCCAAGGCTTTCCCTTTTTCCCAGAAGAGAGAAAGAAGCTTTGCAAGGAAGGAAAGGTAATGTTTTGCTTAGCCAGAGGCCAGCGCTCTTGAGCAGCAGTTTCTTGTTGGAAGCTGGCAGGGGACACAATGGCTCCCAACCACATGTGCTTACCCACGTCTCAAACATGTCCTCTGGTCGCAGCTTCCTCAAGGTGGCCCTGAAAGGAAGACAGAAATGCTCTTTGAGGACATATCCAGCACTGCCACATGACACTGTCAGCATCATGGAAAAGGTCACCGTGGCACATTTGGCTGGTGGCTGGAGAAAGCCACCACATTTTGAATGCAAGCATGGGGGCACTGTAAGTCAACTTATGCCTTTATTTATGGTGATGAAACCCTGCCCTTGGCCCCACTGGAGTCACTGCAGCCACTGTTTCTGCTTGGGAAGATGAGATGCCTCTCTGTGCTGGGATGTGCTGATGAATTAGCCCCACATATGGCAGACAGTTCTGTCTGTGCTGAGAACATGAGGTGACCCATTCACTTTTGTCTTGCAGTCCCTGAGACATTCCTATTGGGCTCTGTCCCCCCTTTCTCCTGGTTTCACCCCAGCATAATTTCAGCACAGAAATCCTTCCCCCCTCTGCTGAAGCAAAGAAGACAGAATAAACTCTGGGAAGAAAATTTAGATCCTAATCACCATTGACAAGAAAAGGTAACCCTTAAGACTGGTCAAAGCAAATTTTTTTGAGAAGTTGTCCATAAAGGATAAAAGATAAAAAGCAAATATTTTCTGATACATTTGTAGCAAGAAGGCTGTTGGAGAGTCTGGCAGGCTGAGAGTTGACTGGCGTGTTAGGAGGGGCACCCAAGGAATACAAGGCCATAACAGACAAGCACAAATCACCCTTTGCACATCTGCTTGCTGTGGTATCAGCTGTTCGGGGAGGGTCCCCCAGCAGAACAAGTCTCCCTGGCTGAGCTGCCCCAGGACCTGCTGCAAAGAGAAGTGTCAGTCTATGAGGTTTTAGAACAGACTGGTAAAAGGAATGGCAGCGTGTTGCCAGAACCAGGTGGAATAAGTGAGATGTGCAAGCTGTCGCTTCAGTTTGCCTCGCCACCAGAGCAATGGAAACAAGGGAACATATTTCAGAGGTTCCTAAAGGACCTGAGGAGCTACAGAACTGAGCTGCAGTTAGAACAGAGGAGGGCAATCTCCTGTGGATTAATAACATTGAAGGGTGGAAATGAATAGTCAGTTTTCATGACAGAGGGAATTAACCAATTAAGATTTATAGCATATTCTTTGGCATGATCGTATGCATAACATATTCTAACATAATCAGAAAAAGGTGGGAAATAGGAATATGGCAGCATTTGCTTATCGTATCCAATTCTTTGGCAACCAACAAAGCCCTGACTATGAGTTGATACAGAGGATCTCCTGAGACTTGAGTGTCTGCACAATAGACAGACATATAGCAAGTAACACACTTGCAGAAAACCAACCCTGATTGTACAGGTGCAGCAATAGGTTCTAAATTAGCTCTAATTATTAATGCCTCTCAGGAAAGGGGCCCAGGTGTCACAAATTGAGAAAGCATCAGCTCCAAAGGAAAAAGGCCAAAAGAAGATTGCAAACAGTTGGGAAATGGCCAAGGAGTAAAACATACCATTATGGCAGTGGAGAGCTACACTGTGAACCTCCACAGTGAGTTTATGTGTAGTTCTGGTCATCCCATCACAGAAATTATATGGGCAACTGAAAAAGGCACATGGAAACATGGCAGTGGTGAGTGAAGGTATGGAATGACCTCTATTTGATGAAGATTCAACAGATAAGAATTCTTTATCTTGTAAAAGAGGTGACTGAAGAGGGACTTGGCAGGTATTCTAAAAAATTGAGAATGGTAAAGAAAATGTGAATAGCTTAGAACATGGCCAAGGTTCTAATAACCTCAAGGTTGTGGGTTTGATCCCTGCACTGGCCATTCACTTAAGAGTTGGACTTGATGATCCTCGTGGGTCCCTTCCAGAATGAACATTCCCTTCAGAATGTTCTGTGATTCTCTCCCTATAGGCTACCTTAAGTATTAATCATTGTTCCTCTTAAGACAAGAGTTAGTAGGTGTCCAGAGAAATTACTAGGTAGCAGGTATAAACTAAAAAAATAAGAATGGTTTTTTTATATAATGCATAATTCAGCTGCTGAACTCATTACAATTTGGTACATTCAGCATCAAAATAGAAATAAGGTAAAAACAACTATGGAAATTGAAGAAATAGCCACTAAACACAAGATCAGGGATACAATTTTTGAACCAGCAAGTCCTTTCATTGTTGATGGTCCAAAACTAGAGATTATATCAGGTGAATGTATATTATGTATTTAGGCATACTTGTACTTGGCTTATAAGACACTTTCCCTAGCTGTTCTCTGGGGGAAGCTCTTGGAGAAAGGAAACTCAGTGGGAAGGATCTGGCCACACCCATGTGTACTGATTGCTGTGTTGAGACTCTGAATACTTTCCTGTGTTGGAGGGAGTGAGGCAAGTGGGGTTTAGGTAAATAAAGTAAGAAAGAGCAGAATTCAGCTCCGGTGTTGCTACATCACAGTTGCAGAGAAGTGGGGCTCCAAGCCCAGCATTTTGCACATGAAAGAGGCATCAGCCCAGAGGACTGTACCATGTAATTTGTATTTGTGCAACTGAGAGTGAAATCTGGGCTGAGATCTTGAAGTGGCAGTGACCATCACACCCGGATGGACACGCATCTGTGCAGCCTTGGACGAGTAACCCCATGGTGCTGAGCATTGGCTTCCTGACCTGCTTAGGAGAGCATGAGCTTTCCCACCATAGCCTGCAGCTGCCCAGGGAAGCCTCAGCTGGGAGGCTGTGCATGAGCTCCTCCTGGGCACCCGCTTCAGCTCCTGTCTAGAGGCTGCAATGAAAGCTCAGCAAATCCCAATTTCTGTGCAGGTGGAAGGAAGTGGTAGTGAGTCCTTCCTGGGCATAGTAGTGGGAAAGATGTTTTTGGAAGGGCTGTTTAACGCATGCCAAAGAGTCTGGATACAGCTGACCAGTGGTAGCTTTTCCCAGTGATGTGATGGGACTCCTTCAGTGGGATGGAGAGATGACAGTGGGGCCTTGCATGTCCGTAGAAGGATAGTCCATGTCTACAAAGAAAGAAAGTCTGCTGTGTGAGGGGGAGGGGGCCACTGGTCCTCTGTACCTTCCTGCAGGGAATATCCTGCTGAGCTGTCTACAGGGAACCAGCAAGTGGCAGCTGCTGATATTGCTTCATTTTAGTCTACAGATCATCTCCATGTCTGACTAATCCCAGCCTGTGCCTTTAGGTCCTTTACTGGCAGCAAGTCAAGCTGAAGCACTTCTGCTCTGAGAAGCTCAGCATTAACTACTGGGAACATATATCATTCCAGGCTTCTTCTCTTGCCATGGCAGCACCTTGGTAGGTTTGGGATTTCAGACATATGATTTTATGGACTCCTTTTA
Source organism: Daphoenositta chrysoptera (assembly GCA_013397915.1). Taxonomy (NCBI): domain Eukaryota; kingdom Metazoa; phylum Chordata; class Aves; order Passeriformes; genus Daphoenositta; species Daphoenositta chrysoptera. The sequence goes on from VZRO01004332.1 coordinate 393,017, forward strand.
ATTATTTTTTGAGCTTTGGCACTTGCAAAATACATGGTCCACCCCCTTGCTTCTACCAAGCATCACAAAACATCTTGAAATATGTAAGACTTGGGGGCATTCCACTGCAATTTTGTGCTGGTGAGGAGTTTGCCTTATTAGGATAGCATTTAGATGACTGTGTTTAATCAGCCTTCTGGTGTTGCTGCTTGACAGAAAGAGTTGGGGGAAAAAAAATTGGAAGGACTAAGATCAAGAAGCCCAGGAGTTCAGTAAAGTGAATTGCAGATACATGGAAGCTAGAAGAGCCCTTCATATTTCATAAAAAGCAGAGAACTGTTTCTGGTGAGTCTCGGATTCTGGAGGTGATCTCCTGCCTTTGTGAACAAAGACCTCCAGCTGAATTTGATTTGAGATCCCCCCTCTATATAGATGGCCCTACTTTCCTCAAACTTGTCTGATCCCTTGATTATCTGCTGGGAAATGCAGTTTTAGGAGCAGCAGGTAGCCTGTGTCATTCTCCTGAGAGGTGTTACTAAGGGTATAAAAATATAGCACCTCCTGCCTAGTTGTGCCTTTATACTCAACTCTGTGCTTTTACACAGGATCAGCCTCTCCAGTGACTTCCAGACTATTTTTGTAGCTGAGTCCCTAAACAACTGTGCAATAAACCTGATTGCAAAAAGCATGAACATCCACAGCTCCTGCTGAGTTGATCAAACACTGTAGGTGCTCAGCACTGTTCCCACATCAGGCTCAACACAGCCATATTAGCTGTGGCTTCTTCTCTGTGCCAACGGTTAGCAGGAGCTTCTTAGTCCATTGGGGTTCCTCTGAGCTCGGTCGGAGCTCAGAGCCTGCCTCCAGACATATCTGACATCAGAAGAGGGATACACCCGTTAGTAAAGCTGTTTTCGGGAAGGAGGGGACTGGACAGGATTTGGATTTGGCATGAGAGGCCTTGGAGAGGGTCATCTTCTGTACAGACCTAAATTAAAAGCATGGGCAATTAGGGCGAGGATTCCACTCTCCACTGCCTTCCAGCCTCACTGCTTTTTGAGTGAGGATTCACCAGGGAGGAGGAACAGCAGGAGGAGGGAAGCCGTGTTATTCCAGCACCATTGTGGTGAAATCTGACTGCTGTGCAGATACTTGCACCTCTGAGAGTAGGAAAAATTTAGCCACAAATTCAAATCTGGGTCAGAAAATCATCAAAAGGTGGTCATCACCCAAATTTTTTTGAGTGATCCCCAAGAGAGGCAAGGTTGCAATGACAGACACCTTTACCCACTTCCCTCATCCGGGAGCATCCTGTATGCTACATACCTTCTGTGCTCTCTCACAAAATCAACCAGCTCCTCTTCTGAGTAAGGTTTATCAGGGATGTGAACAGGCTCATCCATAAAGGGTTCATAGAAGTCCACCTCGTTCATCTTTAGGCCTAGCTTCTTGGCAACCTGTTGCAGTGCAGACAGTCACAGGTGAGGGAGCCAAATGTGCTTCTTTGCCTACCCAGAGTCTTTGCAGGTGGCAGAGCTGAGATCAAGGTGCTTGCTCTCTCTTGGAGCATGCACTCCTAGGGGTGGCCCACAAAATAGAATGGATCTTTCCTTGTTTAAAAAACCCACTGATGCCCCCTACTGGGCCTTACTGGGTCAAATACTGGGGCAGAACAAAGCCAGAGTCAAGGGCCTGCAGACTAGAGGGGCTGGGTTCCAGACCCACATCAGGACCTGCCTCCATGCTGCAGAAATGGCCTTTTATCTTGCAACAGGGCCAAAATATCAATGTGGACACCAACACCACAAAATCCAGGATCGCTGAAAATGAGAAGCTGAAACCAGACAATAAGTCCAGGAACATCCTGAGCTCTTGGAAAACAGGTGGTGGCATACGTGAGCTACCATGAAGGCTTGTGGATACTTACCCCTTTGTCAAAGGTGGCAAAGAATTTGATGTATGGCTGGAATTGTTCAGCGGCTTCTTCAAATGCCTTGAAATCTGGAAGGAGAAAAGGGGAATGCAGAAGATATTTCACAGACAGCTGGCCACACTCTGATCAGCCCAGAAGGTATTGGGGAAGAACAAATATAAATTACTGCAAACTCCATCAGATTATGGCCCAATGTTTCTTCCACCCTTCCAGGTTTACAAAGAAGGATGATTTCGTGTGGAGCAACATGCTGTGCAGCCCCACAGTGTTCAGGAAAGCAGCAGAGCCCAGCATGCCACACTTAACTGGGGCTGAAATCAGCACCTCTGTGAAGCAGGTCCAGGGTGGTTCAGCCTGGGAAATACATGGACTTGCTCCAGCATTAAGGATTGCTGCCATTCCCTATACAGTCACTAGGTGAGATTAGGCATGCTTCTCTTGCTGCAGGAGGATGGGGCAGGAACCGGATAGGTTTTTACTGTAACTGCTATCAGGTCCTCATGCTGGGTTCAGGAAGGATGCTTTCAGCCTGGCAGGAGGTTTTACAACAGACATTTACGTTTTACACATTTCCCAGCTTTCTTCCTAGTAGTTATTACTGAACAGTGTTAGGGTCACAGCCCTGCTCAAGCTGCCCTGCAGCCCAATTTGAGAAAGATTAAGGGAGACGTGGGTGGATTGTTGCATTGCAGCAGACCTGGCGATATGTTGCTTGTTCAGGTAGGAATACCTGTCTTTCTGCTAAAGGCAGGACATGCCAGGGTGGGGTGCACATTGCCAGCACTGCCCCGATAGCAGGGAGAGCACTTGGGGCTGGCAGAGGAGACTGCAGGGCTTGACAGGGAAATTCTCAGGTGAGGATTTCTCTGGGCTTGTGAAAGCTGGGTTTGCCCAGAATGGTCCCTGAGTTGCACATCCCTCAGGGCATGGGACCAGCCTCTTTCCAGTCTTGGAGGTGAGCAAGGATGAACAGGTCAGTGCCTCTGCCAGGCTGCCCCAGGGGGCCCTGCTTGCTGCTGCTGCATGTTTGCCAAGTAAGCGTTTAATGCGTGTCCCCCTTTCCCTTCCCCTCCCCGCTTTCCTCCCTCCTACTAAGCACCTTTGGGCTCACTGCTCACAAGAAGGGGTGCTTTGCTCCTTTTAGTTGCTCTCTCGTGTAACTGTAACCTCAGCTGATTTTTGGGTGAGGTAAACTTACTTTACTACAGGAGCCCCTGGATTATGGCCCTCTTATCTTACCAGCAGACACCTTGCAGAAGGGTCACTGCTGTTGGTGTAGGAATGGGTTTGCGCCTTACACCAGCAGAAACTTGCCTGCTAACCCACTCAACCTCCAGCAATTTTCACTCTGTCACAGGCTGCCATATACCACAACACCCTTCATGTTCATGCAGAACAATCAGTGCCCAGCCCTCAGAGCTCCCAGGCAGGCTCCAAGCCCCATGAAGAACACATTTATCTTACGTTCTGAATCTTCTCCCTTGAAGTAGCCAATGAGTTTGATTTCTTCGTCAATCTGGTCAAAGGCCTGAAGCTCCAGCTTGCTGTTTATGACCTCCACGGGGTCTTCTAGCAACTGCCATGACAAATGCATGTGGTAATGCAGTGATTTGCAGCACCAACCTATGCCTGGCACAGTGTGTCACAAGCAGCCTAAGCAGGGAGAAAGAGGTAACCCAATTTCTCTGCTGTTGGAAACCCTACTTAGTGCTCTCTGCCTTAATGTGAGGAGCTGAGAGAAGCAGGTCACCTTCAAAGGGAGATGTTAGTAGGTTCACTGCAGAGGTGGAAGCATTGAGAGGGAGGCTGATAGAGGACTGAGTAACCCGAATGGATGCTGAGGGACCTACTGTGATGAGAGTTAAGGAGTAGCAATTGCAGCTGGCTTTAAGGAGGCCAAGAAGAAGGAAGAGCAGTCAAAAGGAACTGGTATGAGCATTGTGAACTCCTGTGAGATATACATGTGTATGTTTATATATACACACACTTTTGTCAAGTGTCATTTACCGGAAGGGGTCATTGTGAAGATCTTGCTTTTGAAAAACATTAAAACCAGTATGCTGAAGGGTGGCCAGACAGTGGTTTGGAGCAGTAGAAAGTCTGGATTTGAATTTTCCTGGCTGATCCTCCTCCTATGCAAAATAGTTTGGCCCTATTCTTTAACCCCTAACACATCACAGTGTTAATGAGGAAGTTGTAAGACTTATCTGGCACTTTAGACTGTCATTGATTCAAACTTTGTTTCTCTTTTCTTGAATAGTCACTGCTGGTGAAAAGGTTCAGTCTGTTTATTTTGCTCAGCAACAGTGGTGTGTTTTCACTAGAAGAAAAAAAAAAAGCAGGCAAGCCACTGCCTACAGAGGAGTAGAGAACCTCTGGGTTTCTTTTACTTTCAGATCAGGCTGCCAAGGCCACGGATGTGTCTGGTTTTATTTCTTTGCTTTGCCAGGTATTTTCCTTCCTAAGTGGAAAATGCAAACCCAGACATCGTTGCTCTCTTTCTTTTTTCACAGAACATGATTTTTCAGTGACACACTACATGGCATAGCAAGCAAAACCTCATTAAGTGCCTTACAGCATTCCTGAGTGTGATGCTCCGGTGGGAGGCTGTGACTCTGCTGTGCCTGCAGCAGCATGTACAGTTTCCTGCTGCCATAGTGGCCTGAGCCATGGGAACCTGGGATCCCACTGCTGCAGGGTCATGGCAAAGCTCTGCCCTGTCTGTGGCCCTCCTGGGTGGGGCAGATGCCCATTTCTGTCCCTGAAGCCACTTGCATGTGTTTTGGTCACAATACCCAACGCGGGCAGCCGCAGACATTGTCATAGGAGAGCTGGGGTCCTAGGGATCTGTTTTTCTTCCCTGGCCATGCCTCTCTTCACCAGCAGTCCTGCACCACAGGTGACCATGTAGGCAACCTGCCACCCTGGGAAACAAACCCTGCCAGCTCCACTGTTCACCTTACCTCCCTTATCTGCATTACTGCATGGCCACTTACAAAGAGATCCTCACTTCAGAGGAAAAGCCAAGCTGCTGCAAAATGTTTTCATTATAAAGCAAAGACCGTGGTTTTGGTCTGTTGCCTCTCCTGGGAATAAAATGTAAATAAAGAGAAGTGCAACATGTAGATGTGGGGTTCAGCATCTCTTCTCTGTTTAGGCACAAAGGTGAGTACATCATTGTGCCCATGCACAAGATGATCCAAGACCATTTAATACTAGGAGCTTGATCTTCTCTCACTCATGGCAGTGCAATTTGGGAAGTTCACTGAAGAGATCCTATGTTGCTTGCACCTAGAAACGGGCAAATAGTTTGCAACATAGGCCTTTTTCAATGCACTGAGCTCTTTTTAGTTGTTTTGTGAGAATCCTACTTCTTGAATATTCTTTTTTTGAAAATCGCTCTATTTTTAAAAAAGAAAGAAAAAGCGTGAAAGATTTTGCAAATAGCAAAGTATTTGCACACAGGCTTGCTAACTGAGGTGGGTGAACAGCAGTCAGTTATCTGGATTGTTGCTGGCTTCCATTCAAGTACTCCATAAATAGGAAAGAGGGCAGGTTGCCTCTTAAGATATAAAGTGGCTAGTGGTGTATAAGGGTACCACCTTTCCTGGGAACTCATTGTCAAGCAAGTACTGGGGAAGATGTTAAATGTCATCTCTACCAGTGATTAGCAAACAGGGATGAAATTTCAAACACATATAGGCTTTTTTTTTAAGAAAACTATTTGCAAGGTCTTCTCTGAGAGATTTTATCTAGCTCTGAGCTTATCCATGCTTACATCCAAGAGGAATTCCACCAAGACATCTGCGGACAGTTCCCCATCAAATTCAACCAACCGCTCGTCCTTAAAGACATAGAGACTTCCCTCTTCAACCAAGCCTAAAAGAAGAAGAGAGGAAACAATATGTGATTAACATGTTGTTAAAAGCATGTTCAGTGCAGAGCGTCTTGATTGCTATCCCAGCAATTCCTCCTGGGAAAATGCAATTGCCAGTTTGCTGTGTTGGTCTAGTTAGAAAGAAGCTGAACAATTCCCTGACTGATGTTTCATGACACAGGGGACAGACTTCAGCCAGAACTGGTGCTAGCTTCTTCCCAAATGTTGAACTTTTCCTTCAGGTCACAGTTTGGTCTCAGCTGGAAAAATTCTGCACCAGGAACTTGTTTTAGCTTGGCTATCTATCTTGCAGTAAATACTGGGCTCTAACTGACAGCTCAGATTTTAACAGCCTGTCACTATATGGAAAATGGATTTTGATTCGGGTTGTGCTTACTGTCCAGAGAAGGCTGAACTATGTGAACGTCACCAGTGACCTGAAAGTGAGCTTCAAACTGTCTGAGACTTAGCTGGCTTTGGCAAAAGGGTTAGAAACCAATGGTAGAGATGCCACAGACCACAGGGTGACAGATTTCAATGCTATATCACTGGATTGAGGACTGAGTGACACAGAACCTTGTTGGAGGCTCCAAAATCAACAGCACTGGCCTCCTGCAATGTAGGATGGCAGGGTACAGCAGGCCAAGGAGGTTGGTAGTTTGTTCCTTCTTGGAGAAGCAGAAGCTCTTGTCTTTAGTTTAGCTCCCATTAGCACTCACAGCCTCTAATTTGGGGAAGAAAATTACAGTCCACTATGCTTAAACCTTAGGTTTACTGGTATATTTGTCTACTATTGTGTTAATGATGTGACACAGTATATCCATACTACTTTGTGGGCTAAAATTGAAGGCACTGCCAGCCCCTGGAAGGCAGCTGTGTCCAGGGGTGACAGTGCAGCAGCCTCCCAACTTTAGAGCAGATTTCCTCTTTTGCTCTGGGGAACAAACCAGAATGACTGGCACCTGATTGCCAAACCATTGCAAGGCTGTGGCTGCCCCATTTTTTGGCAGGGGTCACTGTGTCATGGGGCTGGTGACATTTAGGGGACTTGGTGATTTCCCTATATGTTCCTGGTTCTGCACTGCTGTGTTGGTCCTGTCTCTGTGTAGGAAGAGCATAAAGTTACTCAACGACACCTATTTACTGTTTCTGCACAGAAAGCTGTGAACTTACACTCTGTCATCATTACAGCAAAAATTGCCTTTCTTTTTCACTTGGTTTGGTTTGTTTTGGCAGACAGACTCTTTTTCTGGAATGGTCTTGGCTCATCTCTCTCATCTTCACCCCACCCCTCCACTTGATCCTGCCTGTGTTGGGGTGGGCAGGTGGGCCAGTGTGCAAGTGCCACCGTCATCCTCCCCATCCTGGTAACAAGGATTTGGCTGTCCTCTATGGGCCTGTCTGTTGGACATCACTCCCACAGTCTCTTCAAGCTGTTCCAGTGATATCAGACCTGGGACTCACCTAACTTTTTGGCAAGCTTGGCATCCTTCTTGGAGTCCACCATCCCAAAACCAATGCTCCTGGGTTCCAGGACCTGAGCTGCCAGCTGTGGGAGGAAGCAGAGAGCTCAGCATTAGCAGCGTTAACACCACAGGGTAGCTAAAGGGCATCATGCCCTGCTGCCATGGTATGACAGACACAAGTGACCCATATTCTGCTTTTGAACAGCACCAAAGGGTGGGATGTGTCACATGCTGCCTCTCTGCTGAGATAACCCAGAGGTCACAAGGGCTGGGTTTCTTCCCATTGTGTTGCAGCAGGGAGCTTGCTGGCACTACTATGTGCTGTTCACTGCTGCTTGACACTGGCCTCGGGAGAGGGCTCCTGACTGAAGTGGGGACACCAAAGCAGCGGGGATGGCTGGAAGAAAGTCCTGAGAGAGCAAAACTTGTTTCCTTTGTGGTGCCTCAGTGGTCTCCTGCAAGGGAGTGTGACATGTGGGCACCATGGACATTTTAACTCTGTACGTGCATGGTGCCAGGCAGCAGTGGGTGCAGGACACTGCAGCATCATGTCTTCTTCATGTGTATCACGGGGTGGACTAAGCAGGCTCCTTTTCCTATGAAATGCTTGAAGTTACGCCTCCTGTCCAGGCTTCAGTAAGCCCCCAGATCCCGGTCCCCTATTTTTACTAAAGAAATGCATCTAAGCCCAGCCATGCTCATGTTCACCTTCTCACAGCTTTGCAAAACCACTGCACCCTGTTCCCACCATCTTTGATGAAGGGGCCTCTTGAAGATATCGAGTTCCTGCCTGTTTTGTGAAAATAGATATGTGAGGAAAGGAGAGACGCTCTGCAAGGGCCCCGTGGTGGGAGCAACCCCAGGTGAGACCTTGTGATTCCCAAATTGGCTCCTAGAGATGAAGTGACCCTGGTAAACGGATCCATTTATGCACTGGATGACTGACAGCCCCACCACAACCATACTTGCAACCCTACAAGGCAGTAATGATGTTCTGAGAACCACCAAGCAGCTGTAAGAGCCTCCTTCTCCTCCTCCCCCTCCCTTCCTGCTCCACAAATGCCTCTGATGCTGATGGTCTTCTTGCTGTTCCTCCTCCCAGCCCTGCCGGATGGCGGAGGATGATGGAGATGAGGGGTCAGGAGCCTCTGGGGCAGGAATATCCCTATTAGGACACAGCTGTCAGTGCATGGCAGGGGGAGGCTGGAGGGGGGCAGAAGAAAAGCCATGGCCAGAGAGATGGTGGGCTGATTTATGAGGAACCTCCCCCTCCTGCCCCAGCTCATTTTGGCTCCCTCCCCCAGACTCAAAGCCAGTTTGAATGTCACCCAGCGGCGCTGCCACCATGGCCACGTGGCCCCTTGGCTCCCCTGCTATAAATAGCTTCTGCCTGTGCCAGGCCTCAGTGAGCAGTGATTAGAGGAATTGGGGAGCAAAAGTGGCGGGGCAGCCACCTTGCCTGTGCAATGGGGTGTCATGGGGCCAGCCAGCTCCCTGTGCTGTCAGCACACAGACTGTCCCCAAAATTCTAGGGGATGGTGGTAGGCACCCTGCTGATCAGGGCTTGGGGATCTTGCTTGAGCAAAGGGGAGAGATGGGGAATGTAGCTGTTTTCTCCCTTCCACCAATTACACATCCTCAGGCCTGTTCCAAAGCCCTCCAGGAGAAAAGACTCCACCAACCACCACAGCATTTCTGCAGCATTGATCCCCCTGCAGCCACCTGCCCTGTTGTCTTTAGGGGCACTTGCCACCAGGGGAGGCAAATAGGGTACTTGTGTTACACAGGAAACAGGGGTCTCAGTTTTTGTTTTTTTTTTTCTCAGGGGTCTCAGGGGTCGCTTTCCTTGCTCTTTACCAGTGCTTTGAAGTGAAGGTAAGGCTGCCTGTTCAGGGCTTGTGCTTACAATGGACTCTGCCTGAAAGGGGCAGAGCACTGGTTTGTGTTTGCACATCCATTGATAAGGCTGATAAGGCACTGGTCTGGTCTGGCATCCCATCTGCTGGTTCAGGCCACCTTAGAGCACTTGAGAGCAGCTGGAGCCCCATATTTGCAATGAGAGATGGACACCTCTTGTGAGCTCTCGAGACATCTGCAAGTGAGTGGTGGTAAGAGATGTGATTTTCTGTTTCCCATTCTGGGGATTGCCCTGACTGGGCAAAGGGATGGACCCTGTAGGATCATCAGCTTTCTGGGACATTGTCAGCACGCCTCTGCTTGTTGGTGGTTGTGTACGCCAGCAAGAGGTTCCTCAGAGTCATCCCTCGAGACTCTGGCTGCTCTGTGACCAGAGGAAGACACAGAAAGTCCAAGGGAAGACTTGTTTAGTCATGTCCAGTCCAGTCCATACTTGATTTAATTACTTACAGTGATGTCAGCTATGTGCCAGACAAAGTCAGGGCAGTTTAAGCCCAGTAGTTCTTGACTCCTGCACACATGAGATGGTTAGGGTTTCTTGTGGGTGTTTGAAGGTCAGAAATATGCAGAAAAGCTGCAACACCTGCTACAGACAATTGGTTGGGTGTGAGCAGGGTTGTTTGCAAGAGAGGGAGGCATTGATCAGGAGTCATGTATGTCAGCATGCAACACACACAAGGTAACTCTTCAGAGGGATGTGGGTGCAGCTCTGTAGCTGTGAGCATGGAAGCTTGCTGGAAAAGAGTAAATGTGTCAAAAAAATGTGGGTGATGTGATGTGATAAAAGCCTCTTCATGTGAGACTGTGAGAGTGCTCAGTATTAAAAAAAGTTGTCTCAGTAATGCTGGAGGTGTGCCTGTTTGTGTGGCAGGGCTTGTGTGACTGTGCCTAGCAAGACTGTCTCCTGGAGGTGTATGTGTGGTGGGTATGAATGTTTGGAGGTGTTCCTCAAGAGGCTCATCCCCAGAGATGCGCAAGAGTTTGGGCATTGTCGTGGGTTGGAGCTGAAGTTGATTGAGAGTTTCTCAATCCAATTGCACTTTCCGATTTTGCATATTTAAACCTGCTGGAGGCGCAGGAACGGCCTCTTTGATACCCAGCTCCTGCAGGAAGGGGGGTGGTGGCGGAATAGCTCTGGGCCCGGTCCTGGGAGAGCCCAGATGAGCTCCCCTCCCCCAATGCCAGGGCAGGGGTCCCTGGCATACTGCAGGGGGCCCCCCCCAAAGCTGCAGGTAGCTAAAGAGCACTTATGGGCTGCAAGGCTGAGATCGCCGAGCAGCTCCCAAGATCCGGGAGGGGCTTCCCCTCTGCTACTCCACAGGGTCCTGTGCAGACCTGGCAAGAACCGATTTTCAGTTTTCTCAGACTGAAGAAACTATTAAGCAACTGGCAGCATCGAAGGAGAAGGGCTTTTCCCTCAATGTAAGCTGTTCACCATGACATAATAAGTCAGGAAGAAGGAGAAAGAAAGTCAGGCGGGGTGGAACGGAAGATGGAGGTGGAAAGAAGAGGGCGGAGCTGCGAGCCACGCGGAGCTTAAAACGACCCTTTGCAAAACGTGGTAAAGAACTGTAATACCATAAACTGTTCTGTTATCCATTTAAAGGACATGGGGGGAATTGAGAACACCCCATGTTTGGATGTTCAGTGCAATGGACTGTCTCCGAACGGACAGACTATTGCAGTGGCAGTTTAGAAACCACACAGAAGCAGAGAGAGACCTCTTCTTTTCCCTTGAGTTTGGAAAGACTTTTTTTAAAAGAACTTTAATTGAATAGAGATTCCATCTTTGTTACTCTCCTCGCTCTCCTGGGCAGCCTGCAAGGAGGCTGCATGCCCTGGTGTGATAGGGGATGGGGGAGGGGTGGTGCTGGCACAGAAAGGAATGTCTAAGAAACTCTTAGAGTTTCTTATTCTTTTAATCCTACCTAGGAATAATAAACTATCTTTATACTCTTTAAAGTTTCTGAGCCTGCTTTGTTTTTTTCTCCTAATTCATATCTCACAAAAACAAATAAGTGAACTAAACCACAACACTAATTGGTGTTTCTGCCTGGTTACTGAACTAAACCTGCTGCAAGCATATAGGAGAGTGCTTGTGTATGGTGTGTGAGCATGCCTGAGGGGACAGAGCTGAGAGCTCAGTGGGCAGCCTGCCTCCTCTGCTGGGACCTTCATGCCAGTGAGACAATGAGGAAAGCAGTACAGCCTGTGCTCATCCCCAGAGCAGGGTCTCACAACAGGGAACTCTTTGTGCAACATGAGATTTTTGGGAGCCCTTCCCACTGTGGCAGAGCCTGGAGGCAGGAGATTTTGCAGGGTGTTTATGGTGGCTTTTGCAAGTGCAAGCTATGCAGGGGCTGGGCATTGCTTCTGGCCTTGCTTTCCCTGCTTTCCACTGCAGCAGGTGAGTCTAACCCGTGCATAGGTGACGATATATTCCCACACCTATATTTGAACCCCAAAAGGCAGCGAAATATGTAGTATCCCCGAGGCACAGCAGTTTGGCTAATTGCCCCCTACTCATTACAGTATCAAGCATTTGTATATCCCCTTACAGTATTTTCTGATTCCATAATGCTAGTGGGATTTGAATGCAGATAATGTTTCTAATCTTGACAATCCTCTTGGCACAGGACCTCAGGACAGAGGCATCTGAAATCTAAGAGCACGGCCCCTCCTCCTCCTGCTGCCTTTAAATTCATATTGCTTGAAGTCTTGGCCAGCCTTGCCCTTGCCTTTTTGTCAGCCTCTATCTCGATAGCATGTAATTTAGCTTCAACAGCTGCACGGGGACATGGAGGGTAGAAACTGCCCTGGAAAAACTGGACCTAACACATCATGCAGTCCCTGAGGTAGAGCAGGAGCTTTGGGCAGGCAGAGTTGGCTGAGAGCATGAGCAAAGAGCCCAGTAGCTTGTAAGTTCACATCCCATGCACATTTTGCAGCCTTATTCTCACGTGCATGAAGTCTTTGCAATGCATACTTTCTACCCGTAGGATCTCAAGCTGTGTCCTGTGCAGCACTGGGAAGAGGAGGTGTGAGTTCGGCAGCACTCCTCCTTTCTTTCATATCCCTCAGGCAATAACCATACTTGAATTTGGGTAAGTGTGAGGGGTGAATGGCCCTCTGGGATGTGTGAGAGGTGCAGCCCAAAGCAAAGCTTGAGTACCACCAAGTATGCAAGAACCCTCTCATCCTGGATGGTGTCAGCAGTTGCAGGCGCTCCGAATAATGGCTATAGAAAGGCACAACTTTCTACCCAACATCTCAGCTTCACACCCACTATACCTATCTAAGCCTAAGTGTGATGCAGAGAAGTTTTGGGAGATTTAAGAAGTCCCATGGGGTCATTCTGAAATCCTAGGTTATACAGCAGCAGAAATGTCTACCTGTCTACCTCACTGTCTACCTGTCTGTGCTCCAATTCCAGATACAGACAGTACTGATTGTGCCAAACCTTGCATTTGGTGTCAGTTTTGCTGCTAAATGGCAGACAAAATCTCTCAGAGAGGGTTAAAAATGGGGGTGGGAGGGGTGGCTGTCTCAGCATGGTCAGTTTTCATTGTGAAGTGACATTGTGGCATTCTGACCTGGATTTTCTTCCCGCTTCTCTAGCACCTGCCCAGAGCTCCCACAGACAGCAAGGCTCATCTTCCCCAGCTGCTCAGGCTGGGAGGAAGGGGGCTGGGGGCAATTGAGTATCTCTGAAAGCCATATTGAGTAAACTTCTCTTAACCATGGGGAGTTTTCTGTTTTTCTGTTTAGCAGTGGAAGAAGAACAAAACTCCAGCAATGCAGGGAGAAGAGCAACAGAAGCTGATGAGGAAACATCTCTCAAGCAATCTACACTTCTCTGCTTCTCTCCTACTCTGTTTAATGCTGCAGTTAAAGCTGATGGTCAGGACCTGGTTGATGAAATGATGATGGTTTTATATCCCAAAATGTTGGGTTTTTATTTTCAGAAACAGCAGGAGGAGATGGCAAGTGTTTAGTGTATTCCCCCAGAAGTTTTGAATCCTTATGCAGGACTCCCATGTACAATACTGTGCTTGTCACCACCAGCACCCCCTTGCATACCACATTAGTAATGTCTTAGGTTCTTCCGTAATTCAGGCTGTCCTGAAGCACTGTGGTGATCAAAGAGCAGGACCAGAAGCCTGCTGAGAAGCTGCCACTATAAAAGTCACTATGCTGGCAGGGGGGACTGAAGGAGAATATGTTGGTCCCACCTTACTACACTTTTCCACCACCTGAGCTGCTTGGAGAAGCTGAACCTCCCCTCCTAGTAATCACCGCTCCTTGGACTAAAAGGCAAGTCCCCAAATATGGAACACCCAAAGGTCACTCCCTCAGAGCTGACTTTCACAGATAATGCTTCAAAAATGCTGCCCTGGAGCTTTAATTGTTGCAAAGCCGCTCGGTGGGGTCAGACATACAGCATTTGGCTGCCTCCCTAAAGGTTTCACATAGTTAGGGCTGTATTTTTATCTGCTCCTGGCATCCCTAATTTTAGCAAGCCAAAGCACAGCCTCCCCAGCCGTGAGCTAACTGAGGCTGATGCCCATGCCACCAAGCACTCATGGGTGCAGGGGCCACCTCCCACTGCTCCCAGCCGGTCCCTACTGGCACCACATCATAGATGTTTTGACAACTCAGCTGTGCAGCTTACACATCAAGGGCACACAGGGACTTGTGTGTGTGCTGCCCCAGGGGTCTGGGACTGGGCAGGGGCCACCCCACTGAGCTGCCCTTTCCAAAACAGAGACTGAGGGTGTAGTTTGGGGGCTGTCCTTGACAAAAGTGCGTGCTTTGAAACTGAAAGCTGGATGTTGCTGTGAAGCCCACACAGGGCAGAAAGCTGGGTGCTTTCAGTGGGTGCTGGAGGAGGGAGGCATGCTTGGTATTCAGCCTGTTCACCTACACATGCCCATATCATTCCTACGCCTCCAGTTCTCAGGAGCAAGCCAGATTTCTCCAGTTTCTGACCAAGTGGGTGTAAGCCAGCACCTCTGAAATCCCCGAGTCCAGGATGCTGCAGGCGAGAGTTGGGAGCTCCCATCCTGCATCCACAGGAAAGATCAACGAGGCAGGGCCCTGGGGGAACAGAGTGGTTCTTGAGACCAGAAAGACCTTTTCCCCAAGTAGTGAGCAGAGAGAAATAAGAACTGGGGAAACCTTTAAATACACACGGCCCTCCTTGCACAGGGTTGGAGGTGTCAAAGGTCTGCTAGCTGACGGCAGTGTCTGCTGCCAGGGCTGGACAGGGTTCCCAGAAAAAGAACATATCATGTACAGCAGGTGGCCTTTACCAGAGCTGTGTCAGAGAGCACGCAGGAATGAGCACCATCAGCACTGCTCAGGAGGGGGCTCTGACCCTCTGGGGTGCCTGGGAGGGGAGGGGCGACTGCCTGGGAATCGAGTTCTTCATTGCTGCTCGCTCTATTTCCTTCGGCAAGCTTATTTTCTCATGTATGTAGGTAAATCCCAATGTGCAAAGGAGAAGAAATAAGAAAGGAGAACTTGGATCTTGCTAAGTCACTTCTTTCCTAGGCCTTGGATTTTGTGCCTGGTTGCCTGTTATTTAGGGACAGAGGCTGCAAAAGGACATCTTTGGTCATCAGAGTCAGAATCGTTTCGTTCAATCTCTGTCACAAAGCGGTCAGTGTCCATTTAAAACTCATTGGACTGTTCTCCCCTTCCTCCTCTGGTGATTAGGGACTTTGTAGTTCCAGACTTGTTTTATTCATAGCCCATTTGTCCTTAGGCTTTGTGTTTAAATAGCTCTTCTCCCTCCTGGGTGTTTAAAAAGAATTATCATATCCCCTTTCCAATCTTCCCACAAATGAAGCTCAGGCATGAAGGAAGGGCAGTCATGGGCTTTGATTAGTTTGGTTTTAGATGAAGGGTGCCAGCAGACCAGGCTCTGGAGTAAGGTCAGGGTGGCATGGCATGGTATGGCCACCCATACCCAGTCTGCCTCACAGAGCAACAGCTGCCACAGCCTGTGGTCAGCTCCTGAGAAATGTCAAGGTCTGGGGCAGAGAACATGAAATGGTAATTACAAACACCACACATGTCCACTGAGTAGGTGAGTGTGAGCTCAAGCTAGCCCTTCTTGGGCCCGCCACTCAGGAGAAGGCCAAGAAAACAATTCTCCATGGTGAGACTGGTGAGACACTGTAACAGGTTGCCCGGAGAAAATGTGGATGCCCCATCCCTGGAAGTGTTCAAGACCAAGCTGGAGGGGCCTTTGAGCAACCTGGTGTGATGACCCACCCTTAAGGGGAAGTCACACCTGGTCTAGTAGAAGGTGTCCCTGCCCATGGCAGGAGGGTTGGAACTAGGTGATCTCTAAGGTCCCTTCAAATCCAAACTGTTCTGCTTTTCTATGAAAGGCGCCTCATTATACAAGAGTGAGACCCTGCCTCCTGTGAACCAGCCCAGCACGAAGGCACTGGGAACCCTTGCTGGCACTTTTAGGGGAACCTGACTAGCATGGCAGGGTGGCCAAGACCAAAGAGGATAGACTTTTCAACATTTTTCTTCAATTGCATTTCGGAAGGGAGGAGTGACTCAGAAAGAGTCCCTCTCTATGGTCTCAAGGTTCTCAAGGTCTTGCATAGAAATGGCCTCAAATTGCACAAGGGGAAGTTTAGATTGGATATTAGTGAAAATTCCTTCCTTGAAAGGGTGCTCAAGCCCTGGGACAGCTGCTCTGGGAAGTGGTGGAGTCGCCATCCCTGGAACTACTTAAAAGACATGTAGATGTAGCACTCAGAGATATGGTTTAGTAGTGGGCTGTGCTGGGTTAATGGTTGAACTCAATGATCTTGGAGGTGTTTTCCAGTCTAAATGATTCTGTGATTCTATGGCACCTACAGAAGTTGTCTGCAACAGCTGGACTGTGATAAGAGCTCCACACTTCAGGCCCAAGAAAGGCCACAAAACCTGTCAGGAAAGCAAGGCCAAGCTCACAGGGGTCTGCCATGTCTCCAGGTGACGTTTGCATTCTTTAGATCCTGGGATTACAGCTGGTTTCTGCTCAAAGAACTCATGTCAGTACAATCCTCTCCCCAATCATAATTTAGCAGATGAGAAAGGTGCCTTTCAAAGCACTGTTATGGCAGTAAAAATGGGGTCTTATGAGAGATGCTGCTCATGCATCCAGTCCAAAATCACCACTGGGAACAGACAGAGGGACTTCAAAGAAAGAAACATGTCAATAACAGGTTTGGAAATTTGGAATTTCAGCCTCGGAAATTATTTTAGCCACTCTTATGCAGAAAGATCAAGGCACATAGTTGTCCCTAGATGTCAATGTGCCCATCTGTGAAACAGGGAGCTTTCTGTAACTTGTTTTTGTGACTGGCATATCAGTGAGTGAAATCCCCCTGGGTGCTACTGCTAAAAATCAGTACTCTGCTGGCTGTTGATGAGTTGAGACCTACTTACATGACCTCAAAGGGAAAGTAATCAATGCACACTTTTTCCTTTTCTTTTCCTTCCTCCCTTCCTTATTTTTTACATTAATTTATCTGTAGTGGAAGCCACATCTTTACTAGCCATAGAAGCCAAAACACCTCTTTTATTACAAGTATGTGCAAGGCTCTTGCACTGTAAGCTTCCACATCTCCTGCCAAGTGTCCCTCAACTCTCACCTTGAGGACTTGTTCTGTAGGGACCGAGAGAACTGAGAGTTTCTGTGACACTCATTGAATATATCTTGTATATCCGTATTTATACTCATACCTCAACACTAAATTGTGTTGAGGCACTGTCCCATAAACATGGCCATTTTCAAAGAAAAAGTCTGAATTCTTAATTTGTGAAACAAACAGAAAAGGGTGCTTAAAGAAAGGGCTTAGGCTTATATTCCTATTTCTACTGATCATTTATATTTTTAAAATATTTTATATTTATATACCTAGAGATGGGGACAAAGTAGAATCATGTCTCCTGGTTGCTATGGATATTTGTGATAAACTATACAGACCTAAACTGGTAAAACTTTATTCTGTGTTGCTTTAGAAGCAGAGGGAGACTTTTTGCTATGTATTACATGGGTCTGAACTCTTATGGGAATATCTGCTCTCAAGAGAGTTCAAAACCATATGGGTGAAATGACCACCAAACCAGCTGATCTTGTACTAATTTTTCCATCCTGAGCTGGAAGTGGCAGTAGTTTCAGCACTTGGAAATAAATTAATTGGAAGGTAGAGCTTACACACAGTAAACTGATTAAAATCCTTGCCTTTTTCTGGACTCAGAGTCCATCTTTCCCTTTTACACCATAGGGCAATACTGGCTGTGTTTCCATGTGTTACAGAACTGGCCAAATATGTTACAGAGTTCACTTTGTTCTTCCATTTATTGCTAGAGGCTGGACTGATCTAGACCTCATCTGGAGAGGGGAGTACCACATCCCGTTTCTTTTACCTCTTATCAGACTGGTTTGTTCTAAGGCCTTTCTCCATGAACTTTCACTCCAGGGGCACTGTTGCATTGAAGAGACTAAAATATCTGGGCTTGATGAGCCTCTCTTTTTTAAGGATATTACACATGCATACAGATGGCAAAGGAAGAATGGCAGGGGAGCCGGGAGTTTAAGCAGAAAGAGGATACCAGAGTGCATTGCAGGCAGCCTACTAGGATAGTGAGAACACCTCAGCTGCTGGAGAGAGCTTCTCAAGTGCAAAAGGAAAGCCCCTAAGACCAATGCTCATTTATTCTTGCTACGTGATTCCTAGAGACAGGGGCTGGCCCACTGAAAGGCCAAACTCCCTATTTAGGAAATTCAGAGATGAGAAAGGGAGAAGGTCTGAAAAGCGATGGTATGAGACAGAGTGAAATACGGTAGGGGAGACAGAGAGGAGAAGAAAAGCAGAACAGGTATTTCTCAGCTTCGCTGCTTTGATCTTAACCCTTCTTCATTAAAGCTGAAACCATTTAGGACAAGTAGTTTTTTCTTTTAATTGTCTGTTAAACAATTATTGTGATTGCTTGGCTGATTTGTCTTCTTCTTCACTGTGCTCACCTCATGGAGCATGCAGAGCTCTTGTAAACATCACCACAGGGTAGGAATAGCTACTGTTATCTCTGGGACTGCCTGGATCAAACTCTCCATTGCCCTTGTGGAGGCTTTTCCCTACTCAAAATGCAGGTGCTTTCCAGCAGCCAGTGGTGCAGAGTGGAGTCATAGGAGAAAGGTACACAAAGGAAAGGATCCCTTTACCCTGAGCTGCAAAACAGCCTGTGCTCATGATACCTCTGCCCAGGGTTTTCTTAGAACAATCCCTCCCCAATTCTTTTCCATCCTAGCCAGAAAGCAGTAGGCATATCCAGTCATCCCTTTGGCTATTTCTCCTGACAGACAAACCCAACAGCCCCCATCTTTCCAATCTGGACCTGAGGGGCTGGCACTGCCACTCTTGGAGCGGTTGTCAAGAACAAATAATGGTCCAAAGAAGCTGCTTTTGCTCCCAGAGGGGTTCAGTTGTCCCTGGACCCTGTTGTCATCAGGTGGCACCCTGCAGTGTGGGTGGCAAGAGCTGTTAGGACTGCTTCATAATGACTATCACCTTCATTCCCCTTCTAAACTGGAAAGTGACCCTGGGCCGCATGGGAATCTGTTGATCCGGTATACCTGGATCGAGGGAGCTGAAAACCCCATGTGCTGTGCCAAATGCAATGTCAGCTTGATGACATCATCCCTTTTCTGGTGATAGTGGGTGTGCACCCTCAGCTTTCAACAGTGTCAGTCAGTCCTACATGATAGTCTTTTTTCTTGAGAAGGAAATTTTTCCTGTCATATCACTTCTTGGTCTACTGTTCATAGTTCTAGTTTGGTAAAGTTCTTAAATAGGTGCTTAACATTACTTACGTGCTGTCAGGTTGTCAGTTTGATTTCCTAAGTATATGAGAGCCTTGTGATTCTCTTCTCTCTCCCCTGTCTACCAGCTATAAGTTTTCTAGCTATTGGCCCTTTTCAACCAAATTTTCCAGAATCAATGATCTCAAACATAACAAAGCTATTGCAAATTTTGTGAAGAGCAGAGACTTGGAATGGAAAAGGCTGCAGTGGCCTGAAAGAAGGAAATGTTGCCATGTGAGCTCAACCCCCATGGAATGCCAAAGGACCCAGTTAAGAGAGAGCCTCACGTGCTCTTCACTCCTGGGAGAGGCCCCAGTTAGAGCCTGTTACTGATGAGCTACATATTTCAAGGAAACCATGGTGCATCTCTCTTGCTCTTTTTTTGGTGTCTAAGGTAATTCTTCATGTCTTTGGTCTTTGGAATTGTACCTTTCTTATAAGGTATATATGTGAGAGAAGCAGAAAGGGTGGACTATTTGGGGGTTTTCTGGACTTAACATTCACTAAGCCCATGTGTCCACCCACGCACGTCCATGAGACGAGCTGATGGAAAAACCCTTAACCACCAGCTCAGACCTTTTCTTTCCTCCACACCTGCCTGTGTGTTGGATGGAGGCTCACTATTATTCCTAAGGATGGAGACACATGACATTGTATGGAAGGGGGCTATAGACACAATGTATTGCCAGGCTGTGAAAGCAGCATGTCTGAATGTGAAACAGCAGGAAAATTGTCAGTAAAGTAAGATGGAAAAACATGAGGTGCTCTAGAAAGGACCATCTTATCACAGGCACCACCCTTTGCTGGGAACCTCCCAAGAATGCTGGCAGAGAATAGGGAGGGCTGGAGTATTTACCTCTTAGATACCTCATTTCAGGTGTAAAGGACCTTCAGCACTCAAAGTCCTGATCTCTCTACTGAAATTAGATACGTAAAACCTTCCTGAGTGAACTTTTCTCAGGTTTGGCTGGAAGGAGAGCCCTGTCACTGCTCCTGTGCATACAGAGCAGCTCACTACTCTAAGACTTGCTCAAATTACAAGAGAGCTGGGTTCAGTTGCTGACTGCTTCCAGGACTACTGATCCCAGGCAGTTCATCTCACAGGCAAACAGCTCCACATCTCAGCCAAGGCGCCACTGCAGACATTTCTTTCCTTTTCCCTGTGCTGGTCAACATGCAGTGAAGTCCGGCAGCTGAATGAGCTCTGACAGGGAAAATTAAGAGTGATCCCCTATGGCACAATACATTATGGCTTGAAGTGAGGGAGTTGAATGCTCTCACAAGAAGGAGCAGATTAAAACCTGGCTTTCCCCTTCCTTTCAAGAGTGCTCCCATGGTTGAGTTAGTACAGAAATTGGGAACAGCAGCACCATGCTGGGCTGTGTCCTATGCAGAAAAGAACATATCTTCTCTTGTGCCTTCTGAGACCCTCTCCCCTTCTGATTCCCTCTGGGTGACAATCAAAGAAGTCCTCAGTCTGCAGATTTCTCTTGTGCTTGGGCTGTCAGATTGCTGCTGCTGCATTCCCAGTCCAGGGGAGGGACTGTTCTGAAACTGTGAGACATGCACTGAATCAGCACTGCAAGTGCTTTGGAAATTTTGAGGTCAAAGCCACAAGTGCCAGTTGATGTGTGGCACAGTTAGCTGGTAGCTGAGCACTAGAGGACTGGAGCACTACAATTATGTAAATTCTGCTGCAGGTCTAGTCCTCTTGCCCAAGGTCACATAAGAAGTCCATAGCAGCGAGCAATTGAAAACCAAATAAATCACCAGAATCCTAAGCTAACATACTCATGGCTGAATCCAATCCTGGAAAATAAAAGCTTAAAGCCAGATTGTATTGCAGCTGTCACAACCTTGATATGGGTCACTGTTAGCATGGGTAAAGGTGTCATGGGGACTCAAACTGATGGTAGACATCAGACCATAGAATCATGGAAACATAGAATGGCCTGGGTTGGAAGGGATCTTAAAGATAATCTAGTTCCAAGCCCCTGCTGTGGACAGGTACACCTTCCACTATGCCAGCGTACCCAGTACTCCATTCAACATGGCATTGAACATTTCCGATGATGGGACATACTTCTACTTTCTACAAATATGTATCTAGTAACTGTTTGACACCTATCAAGCATAAAATGGCTATCCTATTAAATAACAATGTTATTATACTACCAATGATACTCATTTCAGCTGGAGTTCAAGCATTACTTTTTTCTTTTCTTTGCCAAATGTTATTTGATCACTCACCTGCAGAAAGTAACCATTGTCTGACAGGTGAATAAAATCTGGGTAGTTTTTGGATCTTTCTTTCTGGCAGTCATCAGGCTTGCTGAGGAGGTCAGCAGACCTTGAACTTGACACTGGACTTTTTTGGGTCCTAGCCCTCAGCAAGCGTATTTTCTTATTCACATTTCCTACACTCTCAGTGGTGCAATGCATTTTCTCTCCGGATCTGCTAAATAAAGCTGAAGTGTTTCTTCTGCAATTCTCAATTCACTTTCTTTCCAAATATGTCTTTTAGTTAAAAGGGAATATTTGCAAGCCCCTGGTAGGAAACATGCACCTAACAACCCAGGCTTGCAGCTGTATGATTCCCTAGATTACAGCTACACTACAGGAAAGAGTGGTACGAATCTACATTGTCACTTTTACCATGATTTATTTTACTGAGGATTAATGAATCATTTTTTCATCAAAGAATTAACAACACTCTTTTTCCAGCATGGAAGTGAATAGTTGCATTAACAAGCGGCTATAAACTAATTCCAAGCAGGCAACCAAGTGTTAGAAAAACAAAAAGGGATTTAATGCTGCATCAACAGGGAGCTTTTGAGATGGGGAGCTAGGACACCCATTTGCTGCACAGCTTGATAAGGTTTCTTGGCTGACTGCTCCTAGTGGGATAAAAAATGGGACTGAATCCAGAACACCAGTGGGATACTGGCTTGCACAGAATGAGAAAGGATTAAAAAATATGGACGTAGGTGCTGAGATTTGGGAAAGCTCAGCTGAGCTGAGTTCATGTTTCTGAGGTTTGCAAGGTTACTCACTATTGCCTGGGTTTCTGACAGACAATCCAGAAAAACTATTTCCCAACAAACTGAGAAGAGCACAAAAGAGGCTTTTTCCTGGGCTTTGCAAAATTCAGGTAGGGGCTAACTGAAATCCAGCTAAACAAATTTTTGGATGCTCAACCTCCCCTGCATGAGACCATTTGATTCTTCTGTTCTATGGCTCCTCTCCAGGACTCTGAGCAGTGCTGTGGTACTGACCCCGACTGGGACATGCAGCGGCACTTACCTCTAGGACCATCTCTGTCATCTGGAACTGCTTCTGGGAGACCTTGTCAGAGCTCACAGGCTCATGGAAGAGCAGGCAGAGCATGTCATACTTCTTCAGAGCCTGCTTGTAATTCTTCTCGTTCAGGTCGATCACTCGGTCTTTCCCATCGTAAGTGGGGAAGTTCAGTCCCTCTTCTGCCTTGCAGCAGAAAAGCAGGTAAAAACCTGCCAGGATCCAGCAAATTGCCTTCATAGGGGCACCCTTGGAGTGCAGAAAAGGGTGGGTAAATGTCCCCCTCTTTCTTAATTTGAGAAGAGAGGGAGACCAAAGACTCCAGGTGAAGTTTGAACTAAGTTTCTCTTAGTTTCCCTATGTTTCTCTCTGCTGCTTTCCTAGTGTTCAGCCCAAACACTGCAAGGCTGGTGGGGAGCAGCAAACTTTGCTGTCCTGTACTCACAACAAAGAGAGAGACAGATGGGAGAAGCTGTCAGGCCAAGCCCTGGATACCTTACATAGCTGTGTCCAGCTCCCGTGTCATTAGGAACTCCATTTTTAGGAAGCAGTTGTTTCAGGCTAAAAATAAACCCTGCAATGAATAAAAAGGACAGATATGACACCATTGAGGGACTTGCTGGCACTCTGCATCATCTGAGAGGGAGTGAGCAAGAGGGAGGGAGTGGAAGATGTCAATCCTGGGAATATACAGGCAGAGTTTGTGAAGGGACAGACTTCACTTGTACAGGGAACCAAGGCACAGACTGTCCTACTAGGAATTGACAAAAATAGAAGGTATTTACTGCAATTTATAATAAGGGTATCTCTCTTTACATCCCTTTGGGCATCACAGCGCTTTTGATAACAGATCTCAGGTTAAACAGTTTCAGAGCCTCATCTGCACCACTAGAGGTAAAAGTCCTGTTTCTTCAGCAGCAAAGGAGGTGAACACTCCTGGGACTTCCTTCTCCTGCCTGGAGCACCATTTGGAGCTGCTGGCTGACATTCAAGGTGCTTTCTGAAGCACATTCTCTGCTTGTGGGGCAGCAGGAGAATTGCTGGCCCTTGGACCTTGGATCCAAAAGCAGAAGGAAGCTTATGATGCAGGCTCCCATTTTCACAGCAGTTCCCAAGCCCCATGCATTGCTGGCAAGTGGTTAAACCTTATCATGCTAAAGGGACAGAAGGGTGGGAGGCACATGCCAAAGCCAGTGTCTTGGAGCAGGAGGCAGGACTCTTCTCAAGAGGATCGTCAGATGGCACCATCACCACCAGCCTTCCTTTCTGGGACCTTCTGCCTGTTGGACTGGAGCAGGTTTTTCACACAGCCCTCTTGCATGTCCCAGCAAGCTGTGCTGCATATTCCTCCTTCTTTATGCCCCAGGAATGGTGGCCAGTTCCCCCTTCTGTGGGAGCTCAGTATCACTTGCACAGCGCTGCTGGGGGAGAGCGGTTAAGAGGCACAGTCCCTCAGCTCTTCCCCTCCTCTGACCACGGTGTCACCTCTGACCCATGACTGGCAGCAACAGGCAGGTGGAGGCAGGCCAGCTGGCCACAAGCCAGCCCCGGGGCTGGCATGGATCCACTGGAAAAGGCCTGCTGAGGGGCTGGCAGAGAAGAGCTTGACAGGGGGCAAGGCTCCCTTCCCCCTGCCAAAGTGATGTGCAGACAAGTGGCCTTATCAGGTCCTTTCCTTGCATGCTGCTCCCATCACAGCTTTGCTCCATCCACACCAGGGAAGGGACAATGTCCCTTCTTAATGCAGTTGTTCCCATTTAATTGTATGTCTGGGATTATTTCAATATTTGGGTCAAAAGGCGAGCATTACTTAGCAATTACAGAATCATAGAATCATTTAGGTTGCAAAAGACTCTAAGATCATTGAGTCCAGTCATTAACCAAACACTGCAAAGTCCACCACTAAACCATGTCCCTAAGCATCACATCTACTTGTCTTTTAAACACCCCCAGGGATGGTGACTGGAACACTTTCCTGGGCAGATTAAAACACATCTCCTGGGGGATTTAGGAGCACACATCCTTTCACTTCTATGTCAGATTTCACGTCCAGCCTGAACGGCCCACGACATACTGACTGAAACCCTCTGGGCAATAGTTTCCAAACCTGTCTTATTCCCAAAGCCTTTTCAAGAGTTCAACATTTGCTGGCAAATTAAAGTCCTAATGACAAAGCTTGAGGAATCTGGGTAAAAGCCAAAGCAAGACAGCTTCCAAAATACACTTCTTAGAGGCAGCCTTCAGGGGCAGTCATTTTTAGAGGGAGAGGTAAGTCTGAATAAGTCTGATTGCTTTTAGTGGGAGACACAAGTCTTGTGGGTGGCAACGGCTGGTTAGGTTTATGGTGAATGTTTAGGATGTAAAACACAGAACCGAGCTTGTGGGATGACTAGGCATACATCAGGCTGGTAGGTTGCCTTTGAAGGACCCCCATGGATCTGGGGTGCAGGAGCAGGCTTCCACTGGCCTCACAATGTGTTTTAAAGCAGGCACACATTAGACAGGGCATGAAAATGAAATGTTTGCAGCTACTTCAAAAATTGGCTTATGAGGCTCCTGACCCCCTTTATTCTTATAGATCTTCAGCAACTGCTCCACTTTGATATTGCTCAAGCTATTTTTGATGCACTTTTTCTCTAGCCTGAAGAACTTTTTAATCTGCCTAAAAATAGATATAATCCAATTTTAATTTTCTGCTCTTTATCAAAAAAAGAGGAAAAATGCCTCTTATTCACAAAAATTATTGTTTCATTAGCCCCACATGAATCTCGTCTATCTGCTTGTGGCATGAATAGCAAATATTTGTCATTGTTAGGCTTCACCTCTGCATCAAAGGGAGTTCCTCCAGCAGACTGCCACTGGGTGTCATGGTCACCAGAGCGTCCATCTCTTTGTGTTTCCACTCAGAACCTTGGTGGGGCTGCTAGGACTAAATCTAGTGGACATTTTCTGTGGTCTTCTAGCTCTAGCTGCGTCTATATGAAATTCAAGACACTTTTTTCACAAAGGCAGAAGTAAGGGTAAATTCCTCAAAGTAGGAACAACTGCCTCAATCACCTGAAATACTTAATTCCAATAAATTTTAGTCAAAACAGATGTTCTCCTTGCAACACTGCCAATACAGATCTGAAGTCCTGGATTCATGTGTTTTGGGGTGTTCAAAACAGCAGTTACATACTTGAATCTGAGCAGAGCTTTGTTTTTTCCCCTGGGGAACAGCAGAGCTGTGACTGAAGCAGATGCTCCCACAACCCGACAAAAGCCATAAGTATTGTGCCTTTCTCTTCATCATCTCTCTTCGTGCTAATAGCAGCACGCTGAAATGTGCTCATCTCAACCTCAGAAGCAAAAGTTCTTGGAATTTCAAAGTTTATCCATCCACTCTCAGATAATGTTTTAAATTTGGAATTTTGGGCCAGGCTCTCTGCCAGAAAAAGTACAGTGTGAAGACCCCATGCATTTGGGGAACCTGAGTTTTGTTGAAGGCCGATTTCTACAGGACACTGTCTTAAGTTTTCTCTGTGTGTCAGATCCTCTTTCATGGGGTAGGACCAACGGTTCCCCATGGGAAGGAAGTATGAGGGGAGCAAAGAAATTTCACAGACTTCTCTGTAAAACTTCAGATTTTGCACTCATGTCTTCACTGCACATACTTTGTGCTATCTTCATGCATAGTCCAGTGTCTTCCCGATCCCATTTAACTGCCTGTGGTTTTAACACATGTTTCTGTGGGCAGTGTCACACGAGGGAGTGATATGGTCTGAACTAAATCCTGAGACACTTGCCTTTCAGCTCAGATATCTCATTTCCTGGCAAAGCTGGCATCTGTTAGTCTCTGATATAAGCTGACTGCAAGGTTCAACCTCCCAGCTCTGGTTACTTAACCATTGACTCCTTCATCCATTCTGTTGCTGCATCTCTTAGGCCTGCCTCAAGAAACCAGTACAATGCTTCTCCCCAGCTAACTATCCCAGAGATGCTTCCCTGAAAGCATTCTGAGAAATGAGCTGGTAGGGCTCACTGCCTGTCTACCCTGACAGGTGCCCATGATGTTCAAACAGCCTTCAGAAATGGCCCAAAATTTAAGGCAAAGAAAGAGATAACGAAGAGGAAACATTTGCTGTTGATTTATTCACTACTGTAGGCTTTCTGGGCTGATCCATCAAGCAAAATCCTAGCTCCTGGGATTTAGGTTGCAAAACCACCCCTGACATTCATTGAAGTAGGGTTTTTCTTTGTTTCTTCCAATTTTGTGAGGATAGGTAGTCAGTAACAGTGCTCAAAACAGTGCAGTCTCATCCCTTCAATTCAGGCTTGCAGAAATGCTGGATGGGGATGTGGGATAAATAAAAATTCTCCTTATTGAATTTTTTTTCCTACTTGTATTACAAATTAGGGATATACACTTGCTGTTCCTCCCTCCTGGCCACTGCAGCCGCACTCCATGCTGCTGTTCTCACCTTCACTGTCCTTTCTATCTCACACAGTAAAAGAGGTCCCCAGGCACTGCTGATCCAAATGCTTCAGTGAGCCTTTTTTCCAGGGCTTCAGGATTTAGGGTTCTGCTGTAGCTAATCTCTTTTCAAGCTTTTAAGACCTTGTATGTTTTGCAAGATAGTAGTATTCAGGAAATATGCCTTTTGCCACCAGCTAGCCAAGCAAGGTCACTGCGGGTAACATCTTGCAGTGTACTGCTGTGACCAGGGTGGGAGCCTCAGGGACACACTGAACCTTCCTAAAGACACCAAGGGGAACACTATCATCCTGAGAAAAGCTCTGCAGTGTAAAAAAACCTAGCTCTCTCTCCCTTCTCTTCAGTCCTGAAAGGTGATGAGTCCTTCATTGTGCTTTATATTGCTGTGTTCTTATTCACATATTGCTTAATATGACTGTATTTCAATGCAGTCATGCCAGTGATGGCAGGCAAGTACAAGGCAGAGAAGCTCTATCATTAGCACTCCCTCCCTTTTTTGCCTGTTACAAACTGCCAGAGATCTTTGGAGTACCTGACAATACTTTGACTGAGGTGTCTTGAGACCTGCTGTGTGATAAGAGGATGCTATAAACCCTTCTGTTTTCTGACACAAGGACACTGGTTTGGATGAGGAAAAACAAATACAGGACAGAAAAAACCCACTTCTATTAAATTATATAGAAGTTGTAATGGGAAGGTCAAGAAGATAATCCAGGTGTCCTAACTCATTCTCAGTCACATAGACATTTTTTTAAAATCTTGGTTTTTAGGCATTGTGTCACCCAGAGCAAAGTTGCTCTGTTCCACCTTAGCAGGATCATTGCACTTCTCTGCCTTTGGGACCTGGTCTGGCACCTGTGACTTGTATGTATGAAAAAGTACTTTAGAAGATCAAAACTGGGACTGTCCCAGAATGATTGTGATAGTTACTTTCTAGTAAGTTAATAATCCCTACACAGCAAGAAAAGATTTAGCTAAGACATCACTGTGGCCAAATGGAAATGGGCCCATGGGCATGTATGGAAATGAGAGGGAAAGAGAAAGAAATGAATTGAAAATAAAAAGCATTAAGCGAAATTCTGGAAGGCAACAAGGCTGCTGCATCATGCAGAGGTCTGACAAGGGACATCTGAGGGCAACCTGTTGTGGTGGTTGGGAGACCCATCAGGTGAACTGGAAAAGGTGGCAGATAGTTTGCAACAAGATAGTTTGCACAGAGGCAGTGACCTGCCTACCCCTCCCAGTTGGGCTGGGAGCTCTGCCAGCCTGTGGAAACAGGGTAGTACCTGTCCACATGAAACCCACTCTGGAAAGGGCAGAGGGGCTCCCTGGGGGCGCTTCCTGCAGGTAGCACTGGGATGGGAGAATTTTGTGCATGTGACAGCCACAGGCTGGTTAGTAAAATCTTTGCTTTGCTGGTAACCACAACGAGTTGGGGCCCTCTGGCTGTGACTCACAACTATTTCAGTCACGCTGCACAAAGCAACCCACACAGAGCCCTGGCCACAATGCTGCCTGCCCACTTTCTCTTCTGCAGGACCTGGGAGCAAGATGGGGTCTGGCACCCATCTGGTGCTGGGACCTTCAACCTTTGTTTGATGTATAAACTCCTAAAATATGCTGGTGTCAGTGCAGATCCCTGCACAGCAATTTTAAGCTGACTGATGAGAGGTCTTTTTTTTTTTTTTCCCAGATACCTCTAACGCACCCTACTTCAGAAAACCCACCACATTTCACTGCCACCCTGCCCTGTTTTATGCCACTTTCTTCTGCTGAGATATCACAACTGATGAGTTAAAGCAGTTGCCCCTGAGTCAGTGGCATAATCTCCCCTCGAGGGGAAAGATGTGGGCAGGTGCTTCACAAGGGACACATAATAATATTATTAATAAAGTATGCTCTTGACTGAACAGCAAGTGGCCGTGGGTAGGAGATACAGGTTCAAGTTTTCCACAGTCTCAGGCTTCCCCCAGGGCTTTGGAAAAACCTTTCCATGCTTCAGTTCTCCATGTGAACTGTGCCAGCAGGGTCCGGGGATGATATGATGCTGCAAGGTGCTTACACATTAGACTCATAGGGATTAGTGCTTTAGGCAGGCAGGAAGCCTGGGCCAGATCTGGGCTCCTGAAGGTTTTGGCATCATGGAGAGCTGGAGAAGGAGATGCAACTGCTGCTGACCATGTTTACACGAGAGCTGGCTCAGAAAGCAGGCCAGGCATGTTCCTGTGAGAGGTGCTGAGATCTCTCTGAAAGCCCACAGCCAAGCCCACGTCTCAGAGCCAAGCTGGGAGCCAATGTGAAAGTTTGGCCCAAAGATGATGCCCCATGAACCGGGATGTGAATAGTGCAGACTGAGCTCTGGCCCAGGGACCTCAGCAATTACAAATAATATCATAATAATATTATTAATAAAGTAAAATGAATAAAACACAGGATCTGATGCAGTATATATCCTTCTGGAAAACCTTGGGGCACATACAGCCTGGCCATTTCCATCAGTCCCCTGCATTTTTTTTGGAGGAGATGGGATTACTGGACTCTTGCCCAGCCTTGGCCATGATCGGTATGTCCAAGCATGTGTCCATGTGTCTGTCTGCACGCACCCATGCACACATTAACCACTGCCACTGCTTCCACCCAGCTCTGTGGGACCAGGCTCTAAAAGAAGGGTCCCACATGGAGCACACCCAGTTGGGGTGGACAGGTCTGGGGTGACACTTGCACCTCAGGTTTCTCCTAGCCATGAGAGCATCAGCATATTTAATAACATCTTGATGATTGGAGGGGTGTTTAATTTAGTGACATGGCACCTGCTGCTGCTGACGGAGCTGTTCCCAGCAGATTTACACCTGTTTCAATGGAGTGGCTGCTCAGTTCTCTTTTGCTCCCAGCCTCTTGTGCTGCCCTTCAAAACCTTCCCCCTCCCCTGCCTGGACAGTGACGCCTGTTGAGGCACAGCTGACAGGCTGGGAAGCGCGGGGCTGAGCTCACTGTGCCATCAGGAACCTCATTCCTTTTGAATGATGAGCCAGACAAACTTAGTGCGCTCCTTAGTTTTGTAAGTAGACAGAGAGGATTTGCTGCTCTTGAATTTCTGCTCCATTTTTACCTTCTTCTTCTCTTCTCACTGGGTTTTATACTGTCTGGGATGGCCCTAAGTCTCTAAAAGGTCATTCATCAGGCACTTGAATTTCTGGGGTGAACAGGTTTCCAGTCAGTCCAGATGTCTTCCAAACAGTCCAGATGTCTTCCAGGCAGTCCATTATGCATGCTCAGGGCATGCTTTTTTTTTTTGGTGCCAGGCAAATTTTGCAAATTTTTCAAATTCTTCTATGTGAAAAAGCCCTACTGACAGCAAACCCAACACGAATATTGGTATGTAGCTGGGGTACAGTTACACAGTGTGCCCAAGAATTCAGAAGTAATGACTCAAGTATCCCTTACCCTTGGATCATTAAGTCAGCCTAAAAATATGGAGAAATGAAAAGTGTCTTGTTTGTGACATCTTTCTCTGGCAACTTCAGGGTATCTGTGCTCAAGCTTTTACCTGCAGTCACAGAAGAGAGAAAAGCTTCTCTATTAAAGCATCTCTGTTTGAAAATGAAGTGGAAACGTTTAGGTAATAGCATGAAACACGTCATGAAGAGCCGCAGAAGGATCTGAAAATCACAAACAATATATTTGATGATTTGGTAGAAGTTTAGCAAAAAAGGTAGCGACCTCACCTCCCTCCTTAGGGGTGGCTGAAAACTGCTGCTGAAGCTGATGGTGGGAAGAGGCATGTCATAGAATCACAGTCATAGAGTAGTTTGGGTTGGAAAGGACCTTAAAGATCATCTCATTAATCCCTCTGCTATGGACAGGGACACCTTTCACTAGACCAGGTTTCTCAGAGCCCCATCCAGCCTGGTCTTGAGCACTTCCAGGGCTGCGGCATCTAGAACTTCTCTGGACAAGCTGTGCCAGTGCCTCACCACCTCCAAAGTAAAGAATTTCTTTCTAATAGGTAGTTTAAACCTACTATCTTTCAGTTTAAAGCCATTCCCCCTCGTCCTATCACTACATGCCCCTGTGAAAAATCTCTGCCATATTGAAAAAATGTCTCTGCCATACTGAAAATCGGCCACTACCAACAAGTCATGTGGTTATCAGAAACATTTGGACATTGGCAGCATTCTGCAGCTTCTTCTGAGTCTCCCCCCCCCCCCCCC
>VZRO01004333.1:594-32915 GCA_013397915.1 Daphoenositta chrysoptera
GGGATTGTTTTTGCTCAAGGACCTGGTTACACCTGGTGGGTAATGCAGCAAGATGGGGAAACCCGTTGTGTACCACAAGGAGACCTAATTTTTAGGTGAGAACTGTGTAAGGTTTCATTGTGTATACATATATATGTATATATATCTGTAAGAAGGTATTTATTTGGCTATGATGTAGATGGTAATAGAATAAGGGGTGGATAATGTCCTGGGTTGCAGTGTATTCTATTACCATCTACATGAACTGTTGAAGCCAGGTGGGTGGCGTTGCTTGCCTCCTCCCTCTGGACTATCTTCTGTTAATGGGTTTTGCCACATGACTCATAGATAACCCGTTCCAGACAATATTCAGTTAATGGCCTTACCACATGACTGACAAAATTACATCATCCCATTGTGAGATGCTCCGCCCAGAGGGAGGAGACAAGCATTCCATCCTGGATATAAACTGAGATTGCAAACACCACAGGCAGCCCTGTCTAATGGCTTCCCAGAGGACAAGAGCTACCACTGGACCTTCAGCTGGAGACCAGACCGCTGAATCACCGCTGAATCACCGTTTCAACTGAGCTACTTTGTTTGGACTGCTACCAGCACCCTAACAGGGTGTCAGGTTGTATCTGACTTTGTCAGTCCTTTTCCTTGTATTATTTCATTTATTTTTAGTTTTTTCCTATTGAATTTTATTCTGACTTGCGATCGTCCACTGGTTTGTTTTCAAACCAATACACTACTGTAAACTCAAAAGGCACCCAGGATAGAGCTTAATGAATTAATTTTCCATTTTGTTTCTACTGTAGAAACCTTAGTGACAATTTAATTTCTTTGGACAATGCTCTGATGAATCCAGAACACATCTCTGTCTTACTTTTTATTGCAGACTGTATTTTATTTAAAACCAACTATGATGCAGGACAGAAATTGCACTTTCATTCAAAAAAACTCAAGTTAGCAAAGATTGTGCAATTTCTAAAATTGACAATAATTATCCATTTTATGATATAGCCATCAATATTGAAAAACGTTTAAGGATTTTATGAAAACTATAGAGACTTTGGATTTACACCTTTACAAAATGAGTACAATCCAGCCAATTTGCTAATGTGCTTTCATTTCAGTACTTGAATTCTTTGCTCCTATTTCCTCACATTATGAATTTATTATCTATAGTGCTAAATACTCATATTCCTGGCATTCTAAATGAAAGCTGAAAAAATATCATTGATGATGTAATTGGCAGAATAATATTAAATACATGCTACTCTTTATATAGATTTTATCTTTCTTTAAGTGATGGTGCTTCCTGATAAGTTATTTGAACTATTTATCCTCATACCTGCACTATCTGTTTCTAAGAGCAGCCGGGCACCTTTTTGAATACTCATCTGTAAGAAGAAAGAGTGATTCCATGGATTGATGAACATTCAACACACAGGATTAATCAAAATTACAGATTCTTTTTCTAAAATTTTGTGGAAATATTCCAACCATGTTTAAGACTTTATTTATGGTTGTTTCTTTCACATAAGTCCCAGAATTAGTCTTTTTTCCATTTTTCCTTTCAAGTCTTTCTTCAGGATTCTTTTGTAAGACAACTGCTGTAGAGAGAAACAACATAGTAAGACTTGAGTTCATGGCTTATATGAGCACTTAAAACCCCAAACCAAGGCTTTTCTTTTTTCTTTTTCTTTTTTTTTTTTAATAGGGTGAAAGAAAATTAGGATTAGCTCTTGCTAAACCTTCTATTTTGATATACCTCTTCACCTTTCATTAAAAGCATTTTGGCTGAAAGCATTCTTTTAATTAAAATGAAATTAAATTCTGATATTTTATGGGAGGTTTAAGCAAGAGAAATTGTGCTATACCTTATTTGTCCTGAGGAATAAAAGGGGTGCTGCCCCCACTCATCTCTGGAAGAACAATTTTCAGACCTGTCAAGCTTGAAGTTCAGACAACACTGAGTAATCTATTTTGAGTAGTAAATCATGGAGAATAAAGTATCTCTCTGTGTATGCCTACAGATACAGAATGAAGTATTTGTAACATGTGTTCATGAAGACTGAATTAATTTTATTCAAACCTTTAGAAGGATATTCACCTTTCAGCATGGCTTATAAACGGAAAACTTCATCTTATAAGAAGATTTTATGTGAAAAATGAACAGCTGCAAGTAGAATCTTTTGCAGTCAAAATAGTAGCCAGAGATTTATGCCATCTGAATTTAATTTAATGGGAAGATACCTCAAAATTTCCAGAATACATTGATGCTGAATTAAATTGAAAATTTACTGTGGCAGGAGAAATACATGTACAAGTTCCTATGGGAACATGAGGCTAGTAAACATTATGGAAAGATAGATGATTTCTAGGAATAGTGAAGAATCATTTAGTGTTTGGAATTTTTTGTGCTATACAGGTTCTGCTCATTTTGTGAAATCTGAAGTTTCTCCCCTATGAAGTTTAACTCAGGCTTGCAAGATCATGTTTTAGTACATTTTCAGTACATTTGTCCACTTTCCTACCTTTTGAAAACTCTGTTAGAGGGGCCCATCACAGCCAACAGCTGGTTATTTGGTAAGTTCTACTTCTTCCTATGAAAATGGTAGTTACAATAAAAGGCATTTCCCAGGAATTCTGCAACAAACTTCTCTTCTTAGTAGTATGCATAATTCTGCAGGCCAAAGCAGTCTAGATTTTTCCTCATATTTCTTTTTGAATTTTTAAAAAATATTATACACAAGGCAGCCTCCTTGAAGTGAAATGTACTCCCTTTCTTCTGTTTAAAATATGAAAGCAGGAAATTAATTTACTTTCTATTTTTTTTGTGTGTCAGATGAACAGCAAGAAAAGGGACAGGAGAGACCAGTCATCATCAGCCTGAATCTTGTGAGGGTTTCTGTCACTGACATAAAAGTGAACAAAACTGAAAGCTGCAGAATATCTCCCATTAAAGCCTTGAGTCTACTCTCAGGTTAATTGCTGTAAATCTGAAAAAGATGAAAAGTGGAATTATTAAAAAAAAAGTGAGAGACAAATTAAGTCTCCTGGGTTGATCCCATACTCTGCATGAAGCCTGCTGCCGTTAGAATGTTATACAGCTAACTCCCATCAATTCACTTCAATGTTTTCAAAATTCAGGACTATTGGACCAGTGAAAAACAACAGCCCTTCAGCCTCATGGACAGACTATGATAAGGAAAACCCACATCATTGTGCTGTCAATAATAAGGAAAAAGAATACAGAAGTATCCAAATCTCAGGAACAGTTCGTCTTGAGGCCAACCTCTGTCTTACCCCTGGCTGTTCTTTTTGTCTTGTAATAGCTCTTCAGGCTTCTGTATACTGATTGCTGTAGTGCCTGGAGTGACTGGGGGAGTGCAGTGGTGGCTTGGGGCAGAAGGGTCAGCTGGACCCTTCTGTGTGCTGGCATTTATGTCTGCAAGGAACTGCAAGTGGCAGATGGACCCTGTAGTGCAGGAGAGGCAGGTGGGCAGACAACACCTTGCACTGAAATTTGCTGGAGAGCTTAAGCAATGCAGAGAGGTGTAATGGGGGTGTGATTTTTGCTGAAGAAAAGGAAGGCTGTGGGGAAGAGATGCACAAAAGTATTTGTACTTTTGAAGGAGTCATACTATGCACCGTTCAAGGATAGTAGCCCAGAGAATTAGAAAAATGTCAACGAGAAATAAAAAAAATTGTTTCATATACTTGTGAATATTTTGTGCTGTTTTTTTAATGCATAGGATCTTTTGCTGCCATTCTTGTCTAACTGGAAATTCATGAATGGGAAGTCAGATACTGGAATTTTTATTACAAGAACAAATTCTCTCACTTGTCTGTGTTTACAGATCTGAGGCTGAAAAAAAATCTCCCAAGATGTTTATAATAGAAGATATCCATTATTTTCCTAGTTACAGCCAGAATTCTCTCTGTCATATACATCTGTCACAGTAATTTAAATTGCTCTTTCTGCACCTTGCTCAGGGGTCTTACTTGGAGCCCAAGATTTTGTGCCCCCTTCTTCAACCTCCTTTTATTGCATCTTCAGCAACATTAATCCACAACATATTTACACCCCGCTTTTCCAAAAAAGCAGTAAGTTTATTTTCCCTCGTCACTTGAAGGTGTCCAATCATTCTAACGTTTAAAATTCTGATTGGCTTTCAGAAGTTTTCGAACTCATGTTCGTTTTCCATAACAATCGATATAAATAAGCAATTAGTTCTCTTGTTCTTTTTGCAGGCTTTATGTCTTTCCACACAGCTCTTACTTTGATCTGTAAAGCCACCATTCAGGTCTGTGAGCCATCAAATGAAGAAGATGATTCTTGTCCTTCAAAATGGGCACGATCACATAATCATATTGCCCATTTTTCTTTCTTTCTTTCCTTTTCTTTTAAGTATAAGTTAATGACTTGTGGTGCCTTAAGATGTAATAAGTTCGGGAAATTTTATTTTTTTCGTTAGCCTTGTGAAATCCCCCCCCGAAAAGTTCCAAAGCAACACTGTAACTATGCCATACATCCTTAAGGAAAGCTGAGGACCCACACTGGAATAATTAATTTGTTCAGAATTACACAATCTATGTAAACTTCAGCTAGATTTTGGATTTTCTTACTCTTATGTGTTTTCTTTCTTACTTAAACATGTTCTTTATATAAACATATCAAATGGTTTGCTGTATCACCAAAAAGCTTGAGGTTTTTTTCCATTTTCAGTTTGAATGGCTTATTGATAAGCTGGAATTTTAAGACTTCTTGTTTTCCACCTTTCTGGTAAATAAAACCTTTACACAGAATTAAAAGGTAAAGGACTCTACATTGCCAGTACAATTCATATGTCTTCCTGAAATTAATTTTAACTAAATCAGGAACTACAACTGACACAGGAAAGCAGTCAACAGCTGATACATGTTAAAGTAGGTGCAGTAAAAAAGAAAACACGCAAGTGTAGATAAAAAAGGGAAAGGAAATCAAAACCACTTTGCATCTCTGAATTATTATCTTGAAAAATATTGTACTGCAAGTAGGAAAGGTGAATATTTTAAAAATTTTAATCAAATTTAGATCCTCCTTGCAATGTTGTTGATGCTAATTACTTGTTAAACCATTTCTGAAAGTGTTCTCCGAGATCACTGTGTATTTCAAGTAATGAGAGGGGACTGTTATAAATAGGGATAAAAAATGACATTGAGGTTTCCTTAAGCTTCTACCAGCTTTAAAATTGCATATAGACTAATCCTGCAAGGTGTCATTCAGGGAGCTGAACAACTGGGGCTACGTTAGAAACAGAAACAAAGTTGTTTCTGGTTTCAGCTCCAGTGTATTTATTGAATTAGTGTTTCTGCTGCAGAGACCCAATGGCAGATGCTCATGTGGGACTCCATGGCTTGCATCCTTTGGGTGCACTGCATGCAGTACATAAGTAGGCTGCTGCTGTGGTAAGACTGCAGAGGCATTGCAGTCTTGCTACTACCGTTGGTTGTCATGGCCACAAGTAATGTACAAGATGAAGGACAAGATTCAGAAATTTTTTTTAAATACCACTTTTTTCCTGATTTTTTTTCTTTTTTTTTTTTTTTGAACACAATCTATGCATGGTTACAGAAAGAAACTACATACAATATAGTACATTTGTAACTTCCTGTGCTGCTCAAGGAATGCCAGTACCTACATAGATGTATAACTATTTTGCAAATAGTTGTGTTTCTTTGATACATTTGCTATTGGCATGCATGTATTAAATCTCCTATGTGTACAATCAGATTCAGGTTGCTTGTTAATCAATTTCTTCCGTGACAAACACCATTAATTACAAGTATGAAGTGACATTTTCACTACCAGCATCTTTACATTACTGCTGAATATGGAACTTGAAAGTCATAATCAAAAATTAAAAGAAAATAAACTAAGGATAGATTGAGTTAATGAAAATTGAATTAGCTAGTAACTAAGAGTTATCCAAAATACATGCGCTTATTAAATGACTGAAGAGAAACTGGTCATTAATGAGAATTTCTCAGACAAGAGTTATTCTTTGGTTAATAGAAATCTAACCATCCAGGCATATGTCGATTGCAGGTTGTATAAATAGCGTGACGCATGGATGGTATGTGTAATATTTTATTGCACCTCAAGAGGTCACACCACATTTATAAATCTATGCAGTGGAAAATGGATAATGGTTCTATCTGCAACTAGGTGAAGTTAAATCTCATCCACTAAGTAAAAGACAAACAGAACAAATGGTGAAACAACAAAAAGATTTTTTTCCTGTTAAAACACTCTCAGCCTGTGTGGTCTACTGTGAGCCATATCCAAATAGCCTCTCTCCTAAACATTTCATGCTGAAGGCAGGGAAAAACATATGCTGAGCTGTGGTACCTTCTGAATCATTACCAGCATATGATGTAACCTTGGAAGAAGAACAAGATCAGACTCTCCTTGGCATGGAGGGTAACATAATCAGATGATATATGATGCATTGGATGGGATTACAGTGACCAAATAAGCACGTTTGGCAGCTCAGTGAGAAGTATTAAAGCTGAGTTAGGTGGACAAATTGCTCCTAGTTCAGCAAAATGATAGACACAGAAATATTTTTATTTTGCAGAGATTACATCCTGAATTTGTGAAATGAGATCACTTCATAAAGATACCATCAGAATTTTTAACAGAAGTTGCAGCAGGATGCAGTGATGTAATTCCTGATGTTTTGTGTGGCAGCAATTCACCCTCTGTGATTCCTGTTTGCTCTCACTAACTCTGAATGAAGCAGAGCCAAAGAATGGAAGGAGTGTGGCAGGTGGAGGAATCTGGGAAATTGATGCAGTGCCAACCTCTGACAGGGCAGGACTGGAACAGTCTTGCTGCCAGGGGAAATAGGTTTGGGAGGAAGTATGAAGAAGCTGGTTCTTCGTTGTCTGCCCTAAGGCAGACCTGCATGACATTGCACAGGTAGTGAGATAGATGCCCATGCCTCACTGCTTTCATCACAAACCCTTTCTTCTGGAGGGCTATTGGATCACATCATGTGAAGGTTATTTCTGAGTAATTTTTCTACTTTCCAAGCTCTGCCTTAGTGGGGAAATGATAAGACCATAATTATTTGACAGCAAATAGCATATCATTTATATAATTTAGAACTACCTAATTATGTGCCTATCTTACAGACTATTATAACTTTACCAGTGTCCTTTGGGTAAACAAGTCTTCTTTCACTCAGGTAAGCATGTAATTAGTGAGGAAGGAATAACACTGGGAATGAACTGACCAGTAGTCATTTTGGCTTTCGTGTCAGAATTTAAATACAAATGCTGTTTAATGAATAAATAATTTTTTATTATTGTATTTTTTCTCCCAGGAACTCACAAAGCTTCTTGAGAAAGAATAAGTATATTTATCTCTGTTTTATGGACAGAAAAACAGAACTAAAAACTTAAACTGTCATGAGGAATAAACAGCCCCAAAAGACAAAACCTATTTCAAACTTATAGCCTGAAATAGCTTACCAAATTTCTTTTGTAAGTGCAGTCCTCTCTATCCTAAGAAAGGCCATACTTAGCTAATGTCAATTATCTTCTGTTTTATATTGTTGTTTATGTTAGCTTTTACTTAAGTTTGTGTACATAAGCCATACCCACTGCAGGTCTTCAAAGGAGCATGGGAGAGACTACAATTAAATCTGTTTTTCTGTTTGACTTTCTAAAGTAACTTCTGAGGACAGCAGAATCTTGCATATTTATTACTTAGAGCAGAAGGATAATATTTTCTGGAAATACCTGATATTCAGTAAACCTTAATGTGATCTTGAATGAGTTATTTAATACCTTTACACATTCATTTCCCCCATTACCTCTTTTTTTTTCCTCTGGAAGACATTTAATACTTCTGTGATGGTTGGGGGAAGGAGGATAATTGGTATATATACAAAATAATAAACTGCCATGTTGACAAAATTGACACTCCTCTCCAAAGACAATTTATTCAAAAAAAAAAAAAAAAGAAGGACAAGAGAATTAAATTCCTAAGGAGGAGAGAGGACTGTTAGAGAAAAGCAAGGGATTGAAACAGATGGGAAGAGGGAGAATGCGGCACATCCCACAAGCCTTATGTCAGGGCAAGGCTGTAGATGGAGATTGTGAATATTCCTCTCTGCAGAGAACTTGCAAGACCAAACAGACCAATTTAAATTTAATCCTCCACTTAACCTCAGATCTTTGATACAATGAGGAGAGAGTGTCAGTAACATGATCATTATTACAGAAGATTTCAGGTAAATGTTGAGCCTTGTTTCCAACAGTTGTCAAACAATGGAGATATTTTCATGAGAACAACTGAGGTCCACGGATAGGAAGCTTTGGGAAGTGTTTACGTAAGGCTCTTGTGTGAGGAAGAGAAGAACAGCATAAAAAAATGACACAGGGAAGAAATGAGTTCACTTTTTGCATGGGAAACACTATAAAGTCTGTGGTTGCAGAGCAGCAGCAGCCTGACAACAGACACCTTTCACCTGCATTGGTGAGCAGATCCAACACGAACAGGTTGCAAGCAAAAGTGATAAAATCGAACCTAATTAGACTAATTCACTCTGAACAATTTCCCAGTGAGTATGGAGACAAAAGGACAGTGAGCACTCTCGTAACAGTGGCTTTTATTCATTAATAAGCATATCTTGACTACACGGATCATTAGAGAAAGAAATCAAGGGAGAAATGAATAGTCTGATACCAGGATCTTCCTGACCTGCTTTGAGATCCTTTCAGTTGCCCAAAGTGCAGGGAATGTCTAGCACACTGCAGTGATAGTCCATTACCAACCTTTATTTAAACATGAAACTGTTTGAAAAGCTAAAACAACATCAGCATCTGGCACTTGAAGAAATCTCCTCTAAAATCCACATATGTCTAAGGTTTTTGAATGTAACCAATTCTCCAGACTATGCTGCTGCTAAATTATAGATGACACACACCTACACTTTTCAACAGTAGATTGCAGCATCTTCTTCTTTGCCTATTTTTAGTTTCCTTATTTCAAGGTCTACTGTTCTTTGTCACAGTTACAAATCCCTAAGTAAAAGTAACAAAGCTGAGTAGAATTTAGAATATTAGAAAAGTTCAGGAGAGACAGATAAAACATATCATAGAGGTGAATTAGTTATTAAAGCTTAATTTTTGGAATGTTTAGAAGCACTCTGTGTAATAAATTGTCCCTCATGGTTTACCAGAATGAGAAGTAGGATGTTTGGCATGCAAGAATGACCTCTGAATCACCCTGGGTAATTTAAAAACCAATTTCAATCTAAATCCAGTTCTCTGATTTTGCTTAGTACCTGATTCAGGCATACAGTCCCTCAGAGGCTTAATGCAACCTGTCAGCTCCATGAACTTATGTGCCTGCAAAGTGAGGACCGTGAGTTCATGGGGCTGTTTTGACGTTTGCAGAACTCTTCTGTGGGGTTATTTAGAGTGGGAAGTTCAATATGGTTTTCTTTTCCTGTGAAGACACTCTCTGGCAGCAAAGTAGTTTTTTAAGCACAAGATCCTATATATACTGGCAGTAAGTTACCCTATTCGGCCATGCAGAGTGATTGCAAACATACAGCCATTCTGAATTATTTTAGTTCAAAGCCATTTTCACAGTTAGAAGGAATTGGACATTCTGAAGATGTAATAATTGATGATACTTTTCTGCAGAAGAATATTCAGTCACATGATTCAGGGTTAGATCTAATTTTCAGCTCTTTGAGAGAAGGATGAGACCAAAAGCTGTCGGAAAATTTCCACACGTCAGACATCACAGGGCTCCATCATGCCCCAAGGTTGGAATGATAAATATAGTCAGAAGCAAGACATTAGGCTAGCAGGACCTTTTAAGCCTGGTGTGGGAGATCATCTAACAGATATTAATTACATTAGAGAGGGTGCAACACCATTGACATGCACATAATTAATTTTAAAATTCATTTTATTCTCATATTGGTTGATTGAAACACTTTAGAAAGGGCTTGGAGATTTGCATTTGAACATTTAAATCCTCAGGCACTGATGAGTTTTGTTTGATGCTGTATAATTAGTTTATTTATTCTCTTCTACTTAAGTGCAGACTCTGTGAAGCTGCCATGCCTCTCTTGAGCTGCTGCAGATTATTTAGAGAATAAGTGGTAAAAGAATTCTGGCACACATAGTAATAATACTGGCATTTAAATTACACAGCTGTAAATAAAAGTGCTTTGGACTGTGTTTTTCAGTGTCATAAATGCAGTCTCACAGCTATAGGTTTACCACAGAGGACGTGTC
Organism: Daphoenositta chrysoptera; assembly: GCA_013397915.1. NCBI lineage: Eukaryota > Metazoa > Chordata > Aves > Passeriformes > Daphoenositta > Daphoenositta chrysoptera. The sequence continues at coordinate 10,891 of VZRO01004333.1, forward strand.
TGCATGAGCAGAGAGGGATGTGAGAATGAAGATCTGACTCCAGATGCTGAGGCTCAAGTCATCCTCATCGCTCCCGATACTTAACTGCACTACGCCTTTGTGTGGAACAGCAGTAGTACTTGTACTGCTCCCAATTGCTAGGAATTGATAACAGCTTTTAACTAATCCAGTCAAAACTTTATTTTCGCAAAGCTCACATCTGAGTGAAGAAAGATCCCGCAGTGGGTAGGCTTGTGACACATACTCTGACAAAAGCGTCTCTGTAGAAAAATAAAACTTCATGCTAGACAAAGCAGGAAGAGAACAATCCTGAAGAAATAGAGTGGGCAGTCTTTTTTGAATGCAGTGTGAAAGAATATTTGCAAAACATTTTTCAAACCCCGAAGAGTATGTACGTTTAGAAAACTACAGCAATTCAAATTCAAAGATCTTACCAATGAGTTTAATTTTTTTTTTAAATTTCCTTTGAATCATAACCTATCAGTATCATCACAGTTTCAACAAGAAAAGTCTGACATTGAACACTTTGTTTGACATAACGAAATGCAAAAAATCTCAACTCCTTCTGCTCTTAGGCTCTTACACCAAGCTGACATAATTCCTATGGTAACAACTTTTGTGTTTAGAGGATAATGGTACCTATCTTCTGGAAATTACTTAAAATCTCAGCAACAAAAGCAGATATATTTTAAGTAGTTTGAATTCTTTCAATATATTTATAAATTGCTGCTTTTTTTCTTTTGCTTGAAGAACATCAAATCTCTTCCTAGTTTGTTTTTATTAAATTAGATTTGTTATTGATAGGAACTTTGTTTCTGAGCTTTAGGTTGCCTAATTTCCTGACTGCTTAGACAGCAGAAATGAAACATACTATTCTTCTGAGAAATTCATTAAGCTTTGATTTGATTTTTTTTTTTTTTTTTGTATCTGTACTTGTTAACTAAAGCAAAAACTTATCTAGAATTAATAAAATTAGTTTTTCATTGGAATGCTTTCTGGTACACTTTCTGTTAAATTAATCATAAAATAGATAACATCAAGCTTTAAATCTGTGTTGTTCAGCAATTGGAAAGCAATTAAAAATCTGCACAGAACAAATATTATGTACAATTACAAATATTTCTTTATAAGACAATCTTTTTACAGAAAGATAGAAGATACTGGCTTCACAACTAATCTCAGGCATCCCAATGATCAGAAATGTTGATTTCTAACACTTACATTTAAATATTAAAACTGTAGCAAATCATATCACTGGAAATAAAAAATCTGATGCAGAAGTTGCTTTTATTTCATTTTTCTTCCTTTATTTTGTCTAGCAGCAATAACCCAGCCTGTAAGAAATATATCCTAAGGATATATTTTCTAAGACTGAGGCCCCTGTGAGTAAAATCTGTTCTAACCCAGCCCAAACTAGTTCAGGGTGGATTTTCTAGCCCATTGCCAGAAAACGAAGACAGAGAGAATGGGGACAATCATTCTTCCAACAGAGGCAAACAGTCCCACTCAGTTTCTCATGCCCAGGGATGGGAACAGAAGGGTCACCAATGGTTCCAAAAGCCCTACACCAGGGAGGAGTATGGCACCATAAAACTGCACACCATACTGCAGCTGTGACATGTGCCTCTAACAGAGTCAGCTGTGTCAGTGCTCTGTGATCTGAGATGTGATGGCGTGAAATCACAGTCAGAAATCACAGAATATTCTGAGTTGGAAGGGACCCAGAAGGATCAACTCTTAAGTGAACGACCCACACAGGGATCAAACCAAAATGATGCCATCTGGAAGCTAAGTGGAAAAGTGAGAAGATGGCCCTCTGATGTGCAGTTCCTAATACAAGGTTGCATGTTCTTAACACAGGTGTGTGTTAGTGGGATTTTCTATTTGGCTACCTGTCTCAGAGTCCAGAATTCAGAGACAAAGCATGAACGTCTGTATGAAGATGTGCCCAAAACTTCTCCAAACATGTGTATATAGCACTTCAGTGTCTCATACCACCACATTTCCTGCTGCACAACAATAACTTCATGCCTTTTTAGTAACACATATATGTGTTACTGCAATGTAAGAAAAGTAATGATTTGGTTTTTCTTTGAAATTGAGTTAATTTATGATTTAATAACTATTTAAAATCTTCCCATTTCCAAGTTACCTCCAAACTTCAGTAGCTCTTAGGCCTCAGTAGCCTGAGTGTACAGCACTGTGTGCTATGTGTCTCTTTAATTAGAGACACTGACAGTGCTGGCAAGATCCAGGGTAAAAACACAGGCCCAACCAAGATTCAGTCTAAGATTCTTTTATTCCCTTATGCCTGGGCCAACAACTGTTGTCTTTGAGCAAATTCATATTCAGAATAAACTCTGTCCTACTTTGACCTACACCAGCAATGACCCAGCCAACACGTCAGCAGACAAAAGTGCTATAACCACCTCCACATGCTTTCGCCGTACAAACTCTTTGCTGTTAAGAACATCCGTTGCCTCTGTAGAATTTTTTGCATATTTTATTGCTGAGTTTGGCAAACATAATTCATACAATGGATTAGGGAACTGCGTTATGTGCCAGAGAATTGTTGTTAAAAAAGAGATATTTGAGGATGTATAGTGCCTGCCCTATTATTAGCTTTTAGCAGTAGACAATTTGTATCCTGTAAAGCTAATAATTAAAATAAGCCATATTCACTGCTTCTAAAATTGAGACTGTTAGATATTTAATCAGGTCTTGTACACGACCTCTGAAAGGTAAATTTATCCTTCCAAATCCTCCCTGCCACTTATTCATATTATTCATTATTTTTATTATTTATTACTTGTGTATGCTAGTGACAGCTGGATATTAGGTGTTGTCCCAGCTTTGAAAGACAGATGCTCTGAGGAGTGTACTTGGACTCTGTGGAGCTGAAAGTCAAAAAAGAGAGAAATTGCCAAGGCAAAATTAATAAACAGTGGGAATTTAAAACATACGTATATACATGTGTATATATATGAATCAGGTAGTTCTGTGGACGCTGCAGAACACTGTAATGGATTTTTTTAAACAGGTGAAAAATGGTTTAGAAATATAATTATTCTATTCCTGAGTGCAGTTGTTTTAATTTTTGCTGTTATTGCCTTTAGTATGCATTCAGTCCTTAGGGAAAATTGTATCTGAGCTGCTGCATTTTCATGTATGCAAATAATGAACTAGCTTGAATATGCTGCTGGAGTTAGATTTGGTTTTAATGTGATCCTTAACATGAAAAGATCTCCAGTTATAATTGTACCTTTAAAAGTCTTGAAATTTGCATAAATTAATTTAAAATTTGAAGCAACACTAAGTAGGACTATGTCTTGGATTTTTGTTCATTAACTTTATGAGAGAATACTTTCAAAAAAAGTAATCCTGGAGCACTTTATTAAATCCTGCTCACGCTTTTATTCTCTATACATGGTCTCTGCATACTTAGTAGCACTTGATCAACTTCCGTTTGCATCTGGTAACGTTAAGATCAAATGTGCTTCCATTTCCAAGGTGTGTCTTAAGTCACACGGGTTTTCCATGTATGGTTAATAAATACATTGACTGAATTGCTGTTCTTTTTTTGCTTTTCCTCTGTTGTCAGTGCTTCTTCTGTCCACGACTGCCTTCTCCTTTTCTAAGTTGGACTTTTCCTCCTGGTGCTGGTGCTGTTAACAATGTTATTCTGAGCCCTAATGGTTCTTGCTTTTCTGTGTGATTACTCTTTTCTTCTCTTCGTCTTGTCACAAACCTTTGGTGGCTGCCTGCTCATGTGTCTTTTTTTTTTTTTTNTAGCTTGGATATATAATAAGAAAGAAATTACAAAAACGTTAAGATGATTAGAAAGTGCTCATTATGTTCTGCTTTGATTATCCGCCGCTTTAGATCATGCAGGCCAAATACTGATCTTCAAAACCTTAATATATCCAAAATATATCTTCAATGATGCTTTTTTAGAACATACATCTGGCAAATCTGGCCCATGGTTAACTGTGTCCTTGCTTAATGGCTATTTCAGTATAAGCTCTTACTTACCTATACACTGGCCAGCAAATAAATTTTAGTCCAGATCCATCCAAAGGTATTGGTCATCTGCTTAAACACTAATCAGTCAAGCCAACAGGCAGGCAGAAGACTCTGAAAGTTAGCTATTTAGAAAAATCAAGGAGAAGATAGTATTTAATACCTCTAAATTTAAAACCAGCCCTAAATTTACTGCATTTATGAGATAAAGGTTCAAAGCCTGCAAGACTCTCACAGACTTGGATTCCTAATGAAACTCTTTGTAATAACAATTTTGCAACTGAGAAGCAGAAGTTTACAGTGCTTTAAATGATCTAAGGATAATTTTTCCTTCTCCTATATACTCTTCTCTTTAGGGTTTCTGCTTTCATTGCTAATCCTAATTTTTATGTGCACTTCTTAATGATTTTTTCATAAATATAACAAAAGCATTTTCTTTTCTGGAAAGTTTAATATGTAATTGATTCTGGAAACATTGTTCTGTGACAGTAGAGGTTTTTGTGCAGCCGTACAATACTGGGATAAAGTCATTAATTCTTTTCATCAATGAACATTAGGTCACATTAATTTCTGTTGGAGACTGAGACAACAGACAAATCACAAAATTCCGATACCCAATTGAGTTCTTAAGGCTGACAGAATTCTATAGGTCCTTTCTTTGCTCATAGATAGATCTAATTTGTCATGACAAATGGCCCCGTAACCCTTTAGGGGTATATTTGCTGAGTCAAAATATCCCAAAATAGTCTAGAATTTGTCTAGATAATGCTATAATGCTGTAAAATTTAAACAGCGTTAAAACATATAATGAAAAAAAACAACTTGTCTATGCTTTAAAATTAAATCTGAAATGATTCTGTATGACGTTTTTCATATGCTGCTGAAATATTTTTAACAGAACATTGTTACTATGGACTCTGTTGACCTCAACATCCTTTCATTTCACTCCACATGAAATCTATATATCCTTCTCCATAAAGACACATTTTAGGTTTGAATCTCAGAAACACCTTTGCATCTTCGATACAGACCTTAGCCATATCTGTAGAAAACCGTTGGTGGTCCCATCTCTTTTGGATTTATGCTGATAGTTTTTCTGTTCATTATAAATGCAAAAGAACCTTCATGTTACTCGCAAAGCGTTAGGTGATATCAGTCCAAATCTTGTGGACTTGTTTGTGTTTATTTTCTCACAGAGCACAAACTCTCAGCTGTTATTCAGTCATGGTATAATATCAGTGCTCAAACTTGGTGTGCAGTTTCAAGCTCAGAACACCTAATTTCACAAAGGTGAATGTACAGCTAATAACCAAGAGCTTCCTGCTAAACAGGAACACATGTCTGTGGCTGAGCCAGGAACTCCAGGGACTCTGGGCAGTAGGAATAACTGCAGCCCAGTGGTTTTCCACCTTCTCTAGCACAAACCAGTTGTGCTCCAAACCCTTCCCCAGCTCTGCTGCCCTTCTCTGGACAGGTTTCAGCCCCTCAATGTCCATCTTGCAGTGAAGGGCCCAAAACTGGACACAGGATTTGAGGTGCAGCCTCACCTGAGCCCAGTAGAGGGGGACGGTCACTGCTCTGGTCTATTTTATTTCTGAAACCTTAGTCAGAAACATTATTCCAAATATTAAATCATTACTATTGCTCATTGGTCAATTCTGTTTGATGATCAGATCAGATTTTGACAGTTTTTAACAATTAAGCACAATATTCTTCATGAAACTGTAACAGGAACACTGGCATGTTGCATTACCCTTTTTCCACCCATAACAAGGTGCAAGATACCTTATAACTGTAATTGTTTTTCTTCTGCCACATGAAACTTGTCCCATCAACCATACATTGATACTTTTTGATTACTGTCAACATTTTTTCTTTCTGGGTTTCTGCTTATACATATTTTATTTGTATTCACATTACAGTTTCTTCAGTACAACAGCCTGCATATTTCACAGTGAATAATTTTGCTACTTTTAAGGACAGGGTGCTAACCTTCCCAATGCCTCTGATTTCTATGCCAGTCTTCACTGATACTTGCTGCGTTTGTCAGTTATTAATGAAGATGGAGGCTAAAACCTGGCATAATATTGATTTTTCTAAGTGATTTGCTTGAAATGTGTCAAATTAGATTAATGAATGGTTCATATTTTTCTTGTTTACTTGTCAACAAATGATGACCAATCATTTTTCTTCCTTTCTACTTACCTAACTTGTATATTACAGTATAAGGCCAGTATGCTGGAGCCAAGAATATTTAATTCCTTTCTTTCAGCAGATGCATATGTTTCATAGCCATAAGGACAGTTCTCCCCTATTAGAATAAAGTGGCATTGACTGCAAGTTGGTCTGTCTGTGTGATGTACAAACTAGTTTACAATGGGTTGCAATCACCAGCAGAATACTTGGACAATTGTTGCCAGATTCCAGAGACATTTCTATCCCTGACAATAGTCATGGAGCCCAGACAAATTAGGAGGCTCTTGTTACAATGGCCCTACCTCCAGCAATACAACAAAAATAACCCACAGTAATATTTCTGAGCTCTAACAGTGAATTATTTATTATTGTAGCAAACCACAGTGAGTAGGGTGGGTAACATATAACTCAACAGACACTATTTTCAGCACTCTGTTGTCTATTCCTGTAACATATCTAAAAAGAACTCTGACAAATTAGGATGTTTTCAGGGAATATTTTTGCCAGACTTTCACACTGAATTCAATAAATCTTCACAAAAATTTAGCACGCTTTTATTTACCCTATTAGACTTCGATATTAACTGACTCCAGCAAATATCATCATTTCCTGAATCTAATTCTTTTTTGTGAATCAGTAGAGTAATTGCTTCTTATTAACAAGTAGGTTTTACATTTTATGAATCAATTATTATTTTATTTAACTTTATACTTTGTTGTTTTTGGTTTTTTTTTTTTTTTTTCAGTCTGTTCTAAAATATCTGGGTTGGATTCAGCAAGTTCAGTTTGTTCTTGGAGGCATGGCCAAAATGAGCTTGTACTTCTTCAAGATTTTAATGGACCAAACAAGACATTTTATTTTTATCTCAGTGTGTGTTTGGAAGCAGGTAAAAGCAGTGTAAATTCAGAGGTAGGAGGAGGTGTGTTTGTTAGAAATTATAAATTGAACAGAAGCAGAACATTTATTTTCTGTGCTGTGTAAAATCAAAGGTCATCCCAACTTCAGTACGAGATGGAGCATGGAAGAGAGGCTAGTTATTAAAACAGATTAAACATCTGGGAAACAATTCTGTATTACAGAAAAGAGGAATGTCAGAATGGTTATTTCATCCACTAAGTTAGTTCCTTCAATTACTTTAGGGAGTTAACATGAGTAAATATGATATTGGATTTTAGTATAGCATTCAGATTCCACCATGTAATGAAAAGAAGGCCAGTGGTGTCCTGGGCTGCTCTAGGATGAGCGTTACCAGCAGGTCAAGGAAGGTGAGCCATGTCTTCTATTTGGCACTGCTGAGGTCACACCTGGAGTGCTGAATCCAGATCTGGGCTCTCCAGTACAAACAGACACAGAAAGAGAGTTGGACTGGGGACTCCAGCACAAGGCATGAAGATGCTAAGGGGTTGGAGGATCTTCTATACAATAAAAGGCTGAGAGATTTGGGAGTGGTCATCCTGGAGAAGGGAAGGCTTGGGGGATGTCACCAATGTACATAAACACCTGCAGGGAGGGTGCAAGGAGGATGGATCCAGGCTCTTTCTAGTGGTGCCCAGTGACAGCACTAGAGGCGATGGGCACACACTGAAACACAGGAGGTTCACTCTGAACATCAGGAAACTCCTTTTCCCTGTGAGGGTGACCGAGCACTGATACAATTTGCCCAGAGAAGTGGTGGTGTCTCTATCCTTGGAGATATTAAAAGACCATCTGGACATGGTCCTGGGAAACTGGGTCTATGTGGCCCTGCTGGATCAATGAGGTTGGACCAGATGACCACCAGAAGACACTTACAACATTTCCATTGTTCTGTACTTCTGTCAACAATACAATTAAGCACTTTAAGTAGCTGAGATAAAAGTTCTTTAATGTAACAGATTTTCTGGATGCTTCTCATTCCTTCTAATAGGAAGAGAAGTCCACAAAAAAATCTGTAATCCTGACCAGGAAATAGGCTGTTTGCACATATCTGTACTCTGAGCTATTTGTTTAAGTGTTCCTATCCCTGAGATACAAAAAATAAACGACAAACAAACCAAACCAACACAAACCAAAAAAGTGCTTTCTTTGGATTCCATGGCTGTACAAAATCACAATAGCATCCTACAGAACTAAGAGGAGCAAGTTTTTTGTAAGCTTTTGCAATACCACCTTCAAACTGACTGTAACTACGGAATAGATCAAAAAGTCCATTTCTGCCACTCCTGCACATAAGTTAATGTTATAAGAGTATAAAAGTGAGAAGAAACCCAGCAACAGAAAATATGCTTTGGTGTTTGGTGTTAGGCTTTCATTTCCTAGAGCATTTGGAGATATTTTTGTACATAAGTCCCAAAATGTCGAAGCTTCTGTTTAGTTTATTCATACTAAGATTTTGATAATGCCATTTGCTTTTTAACAGCAGTTCTATAGCCCAGTTTGTCTTTTCAGATTTAATATTCAATAAGAATACTTTTCAAGCCACAGGTTAAATGATTTTTCTTTTTCATCTTGTAATACAAGTTACCCTCTCACACACAGAGAAGCAATGAAAGTAATGCACATAATTATTTTTTGAAATGAGAGAATATTCTGATTATTTGAAGTCAGTTATTTTTCTTATTGTCAAGAGTGCTATTCGAAAGCAGTAACAGTTTTTAAAATAACTAAGAAAAAACAGTTTAACTGTAAATGGATATTTCATAAATTAACTCTTTCAAGATTAGAATTATCAGTCTGTTTATTTAAGCTATAATTTCGGCATGGCAATTAAAGAAAGTAAAGCATATGAGCAGCAAACATAGGGTCACTTACATACAGACTGATTTTCCACTTCCCAAGTAACAGTCACCTTATTCCAAAAATAGTAGATGTAGCTTTCAAGGACAAGTTGAGTTGTGTAAGACCAAAGCTCTTACCCTGTGTATTACTTGCTACTTAGTTCAGTGTCCATAGGACCTTCAGAAAAAAACATGGACACGTAAGTGTCTTACTCAACACCCAGTGAAGTCACAAAAAAGATTTCATCAATTCATTGGTTTATAGCGCCACATGCAAATGATTCCCAAATACTTAATATCACTCCAGTATGCATCAGCTTTAAAGTTGTCTGCTTAGTCTCAGTAAATGCTTTAAAGTCCAGGTAGACAAAGAGAGCAGAATGTCTAGAGAACCACAGACAAAATTTTTATTAAAAGGCATGGAAATTATACTGTAGTTATTCATTATAAGGACAAAGATCGACAACCTGATTACTACAGCCTATTGGCAGGCTTCTTACCTTTAACTTTAGGTATCACACTGTGATTCTAAATGTTAATAATGCTGGAATTATTCTCATTCATATGGTGTACAATCTACTTGTATAAATAATGACATTTACAGGTATGGAAGAGTACTTATCCCATAACGATAATTTAAGGCCACTTGAATTGCAGTATGCTCACATTGCAGACCAGAACTAAGTTAATAAGGAATGAAAATCAGAAAAATAAAAATTCCTGTCTACATAGCTTATTTTGTACATATTAACTTCCTTCTTAAGATTCCTTCAGATCTTAACTGATCTCCATCGAAAAATTACTAAAGTTTTGAAATGTGAATTAATTCTTACTAGAAGATCTTGTATTTTAACCATCTGTTCATAGAATGAATCTAGTTCTATAAACTTTAAAGACATACAAAATCCTAAAGCAAGCATAGAAATTCCTATGTACTATGCAAAGATTATGTGTGCTGGTCAATCTGTCAGGGTTCCAGAAAAGTCCTTTTGAAGGGATATATGTAGTTCAAGATTAGAATATAGTGCTAATACACATGATTTTAAGCACTTACTCCAGCTTTGTACTACCCTTAGAACTCTTCCTGGTGTTGAGTCTGTATGTCCATTTTAATGTAAACCCACTTTTTATGTTTGTTTTGAATCTCCTGTGCATAGAGAACAATCAATTTCTCTCCTCCCCACTTCTTAACCCCAATTCCTTCAGTCTTTCCCCAGAAAGCATCGTTCTAGGTCTCTGATAATTTCCGTTTCTGTAAACTTATAACTGTTGTGTTGACTGAACAAATCAGTTCCCGTATTGTTTATGTGCACTGGCTTGTACGTGTCTGTTGATATGACATTTGACTGTTTTGCAGTGATGTGATGTTGATGACTCAAGCACAACATCTGACTGTTAGTAAATACAGGTTAATTTCTGCACAACTCATTGCTTGGCAGTGCAGCCATTTCTACCTGCTACACACAAGCTGCTCCGTCTTTCTCTTATCTGTCAAGGTGATTCTCTGTTCTTGTCTTGTAAAAGACTCTCGTTTAGTATCACCTGAAAATGTTACACACCATTTCTGCATCATCCAAATGACTAATGGAAATACTGAGTAGCGTCAGATTCAGGACAGAACTCATGAGATCTCACTTGAAACACACCTCTTTCTCACTCTCTGAGGAGTAAATCAGCTCTAATTGCAACTGTACCACTGAATGTTATATTGTAATTCTTGTTACTCATCCATTTGTATCTTGGAGTTTTTCCAGTTTCTCTCTTTTTTACTCTGCTAAAAATTGTAAGCTCTTTAATTGTGTCCTACAGGTTGCCTTCCTCCTTTGCATTCTTGACTGCCTCGTGGTTACTCATCAGAGCCAAACATAGAAGAGCCCCAGCCATAATTAACATAATCTGATAAAGCTATGTTGTTTGTGTGGTGCCGTACACACTAAGAAAAATGCTCAAAATGCTATAAAAAACAATGTCCTTCTATTGACTCAAGGTTCTAAGTTATGTTCCTCCCAACAGAAAACGATAGGGTGTTATTAACTCTTCCCAAAATTATCTGCATAACTTCAGCTACCATAGGTTAATCCAAAAGTTTAGGACACCTTATTTATAGACATCAGCTTCATAATGGAATAACTGAGGAGGACAGGTCTGACATCCACAATTACCTTTTCATTAAACATAGTAATTGTGGAACTCTAGTGGGCTGGTTATTAAACCATAGCCCGAAAAATGGTTCTCCGAATTTACACCTGAAGTTTCATGCAGGAATTTTTCAAAACATAAAATCTCACAATCAAAGGAAATTGTAATACATTCATCAAAATGTCATATTAATTTCTGGAGGGTAAAAGAAGTCTTGAGTACAGCTTTTGGCGTTACATATTCCTCCATTCTTTTATGCTTCAAGAAAAGCTAATGCGGAGAAACAATCATGATAAAAGCAATGGTTTGTTTTTAACCTTTTAACACCGTGGGACTTTGTAATGACATGCAAAAATTTAGCCACTCTGGTTTCTTTTACTTGCTGCAGAACAGATTGAAGTTTGTCCTAAATCAGTTTTTGGTTTAGGACTTACAGCATAGATATTCCATTTTTAAAACAAAATAGAGCTCAAAACAAGGTTTTATTTTAATTAGTGAATTAATTTTATTATAATGCTGTACACTGTTGTCACAGAAAATAGCTCTATGGGTACAGGAGGTGATACAAAGCCCCCTCCCCCACAATTATTTTAGCATTCTGTTTAATCTCCACTGCAGCAAGAATAAAGAAACAACAACAAAAAACCTCAGATATTCCTGAGCACTAGTGAAAACTAGTATGGCCAGTTCTGCCTCTCAGGAAGAGATCAACCTCATCAGACAATAGAGGTACATACCTTTCCTACCTACCAGAATCATAGCCCAAGGGAAGACATTCAATAAAATATTTGTAAATACAAGCCATAATATCCTTGGCAGAATTTAGTCTGACCTGTGCTGTTGGGGAAAGAAATTGAAAAAAATTGCTTTCCATCTCACATTACAGACAAGAAAGTGTACAGAGGTGTCCTGGGTTGCAGTATATTCTATTACCATGTACATGAACTGTTGACACCAGGTGGGTGGTGTTGCTTGCCTCCACCCTCTGGACTATCGTCTGTTAATGGGTTTTGCCACATGACTCATATATAACCCATTCCGGACAACATTGTGTTAATGGCCAATCAAGGCCTTACCACATGACTGGCAACATTACATCATCCCATTGTGGGATGTTCCGCCCAGAGGGAGGAGACAAGCATTCCATCCTGGATATAAGGTGAGATTGCAAACACCACGGGAGCCCTGTCTACTGGCTTCCCAGAGGACAAGAGCTACCACTGGACTTTCAGCTGGAGACCAGACCGCTGAATCACCACTTCAACTGAGCTACTACGTTTGGACTGCTACCACCACCCCAACAGGGTGTCAGGTTGTATCTGACTTTGTCAGTGCTTTTCCTTGTATTATTTCACTTATTTTTAATTTCTCCTATTGAATTTTATTCTGATTTACGATCTCCCACTGGTTTGTTTTCAAACCAATACAAGAGGGTAGAGGACCTATTTATACGGTAATCTGAGGAATGTCTGAAAGAAAACAGAACATGAGAGCAACTCTGGACAGCTTTAAAAAGCTAAAGCTAAACAAGCATACACATAGACCCTATTTCTGATTGAAATAACAAGTCTCAGTGAAAATGAACTTGCATTATAGACAAACACAATTCAGTAAGGCAATTTTCTGTGTAACTGTTTCTGTTTTCTGCACTCACATTTCATGATCTGGACTATAGAAGCTTGCACGTAATATGCTATACAGAATATGGAAAATCATAGGGCTTTCACCAGTAGCTTTTACTGCGAAAGAGCAAAGGAGTAACAAAGCAGGGTATTTAACTAAAGAAGTCAGAATACACTGGGTTAATTTAATTGGTTATTGAAATTTTCCATGGTAGAATGTAGATCGAATGTAGATTTTCTGGTTATGTAAATTAGTTAACTTCTTCAAATCTGACAACATAAAATTACACTTTCTTTTGTGACAAGTTATTTTAAAGGACTCAGCAGCACAGAGGTGTTGTGCTAGGAGCCTTTCTGTCATTCATTTCCTCATGAGGAATTTACATATGGCAATACAGTAAATTACTTTCTTAAGAGTGATGCCTTATCCCTGTTCTTAAAATGAGAGCCAAACATGGTTGGAAGGAAAAAAGGGGTTTTTACCTCGGTATTTATTTCAAGGATCCCTGGTGCACTTCATCCAGGTGGAACACGCCGAACATGCACATCAAAATGCCCACCCCAAACGCACACCCACATTAGATCGGGTATAGAATTGTAGGTCTTACAAATTAGCATATCTATCAAAGATTCCCCAATGAGTGAGTCTAAGTGAACTCCCCTCCCCCCAGCACCCTCCCCTGGACCAACCTATCTTTTAGTTTACAAAATGTGTTCCAGAGAGGACCTTGGCGTCTGAGGCCTCCAAGATGTTTAGTCTCCTAACTCAACAAAACATTAAGTCTAGGAATGTAGGCTAAAAAGAAACACCAAGAATACAAAAGGCCACAAAGGCATACAAAAGAGATATAAAAGAAAAGGCAAAAAATCATTATGGCATCAAGAGAGGCAAAAATTCATAGGTGATTACTGAGTTCCCACACAGTTTAAGTGAAAAGGTAACTATAATACTTTGAGCGGGAGTATACATGCATTAAAGTTCATTCCATCTGAAATTAATTTTGGAGGCAGTTGATGAAGACAGGGAGTCAACTGCCACGGCACTAGCCTGCCATAGCACACTGCAACTGTCAACTGCCATTTTTATTTCTATATATAAGGGAAATTCAGAATCTGCAGCACTACTGTCAAGACAGAAGAAGGGTCCTCTTTTAAAAATGACTTTCATTAAGAAATGTTTGTCTCTCTGACATGAAGAAGTTATAAACTGAAATTAACCACTAAGTTCCTGGGTTTGGAGCACATTAAATTTGAGGTGATTCAACCACCTTGGCAAAGCAACTGGAAAACTCAAGATGTAATTTCAAGTCCCTTGGATATCTAAAAATTTTCCTATCTTACTTCCCTTCCTCCCCTCCTCCATTACCCCCAGTTAAGGACTTCTAATGCTCAGCTGTTTGTATCTTTGCCAGGATATCACTTGCTGAGATGTCCGGGGTGTTTCCTTTCACTATATTTAGAACACCCTTTTTGATAGCTGCTGCTATGTCACCCTCAGAAGAGTGTTTTGTGATTCTGTAGGGCACCTGGATGAGCAGTGCTGCAACAGTCAGCTTTCCAAGCAAATGTCTAGATATGGTTATTATACTGCAGTCCACTTTTTTTTTTAACAACAAACCAACATATTGCCATCTGTCTTTATAAATAGATTGGGGGGGATGAATTAGCTGTGTGACATTTGAGTGTGATAGATTCTCTTCACAAATACTCTTCAAGAAGCCTGTAGCTGAGTTTAGATCAACTAGAGAAGAGCCATACGGCTCTCTTATTGAATCACCAATGGCTTTAAAAGGAATTGTGACTTGCTGGTACATACTTGACTGAACATCTTTATTATTTGCCAACACTCTAGTAGATTTTCAATCAGATCATATCAGATTAATGGGTTTTCTATCATAGTTCTAACATATTGTTATTTCTTTATATTAGATTTAGAGTATGCAAAGAGAAAGTTTGCATGAAATGAACTTGCTTATATTTTTATGGAAAGGACTATACTGATGATCTTCACTAAGATATTAAACTTTGTAAACCACTGCGTTTAATTATATTGTGTTAGTAAGCACAGTGACATTCAATTTTATATACCTTTCTTTTTGGCCGTATTTCTAGTTGGCTGTATTTACTCTTCTGTCAAAGCAGCATCATTTTTTCCAAGCCAAGAAAGCAAACCCATTCTGTATTCATAAGAGGATATAAACAATTTCCAATTAGTAAAATAGCAAAAGAAATGCATAGACATTCAATATCATTATCACACTTCTAACGCTTGTTACTTCAGTAAGACAACCTTTGCCCTATTCTTCCTCTTCTGATAGCCGCTGCTTCCTGCCCCACCTTCCAGGAGCAACTTTGAAAGATGTATTTTGTCCAGGCTGTCCTATTTGCCTGAAACCACCCTCACCACTTCTCACTGCAAGAGAAATTGCAAGTGGGGCCATCAGTTTCCATTGAGAACGAGTGTAAAGTTTCCCCCTGAAATTTGAAACCTTCACAGAATCGATTCAAACTCTTAATAGACATTGTATCTCTCAATCTTAGCTCAACTCCCTCCTCAGATTCTGCGCTACATCTCCTGTCTACTCTCTCTTCAAGTATGACAAAGGGGGCGGACAGCCATCTTTGCAGTTCCTGCCATATGGAAACAGCTTCTTGTGACTCTTTGCTGCATTTCATCAGAGGTATCTCCACCCAGAAAAAAAACCAAAACCCAAGCAGCGTTTTATAAATATATTTATTGTTCTCTCTGTTACCAAAATGTGTTTTTTTCTTACCACCTCTTTTTTAAAAATTATTATTACTTTTGATGTGATAACAGTTTATTTAAAGCTAGAAAATCTTGTGCAGTATATTTTATATAGTTCCCTGGAAAGAGAAATGGATTGTGTGCATGCCATGTCATACATTGCTCATTCTTATGCTTTTTGTGACATCTTGCTCTCAAATAATTAATCTTACTTACAATGATTATTTTGTAAACCTTGCCTATTATCTAAAACTCTGGATTTTCCCCCACTCTATCTCTTCTCTTTGCCTCTCTGTTATCTGTGCATTTTATGACTATAAGAACAAATTAACTAACTGCAATTGTTTATACTTCTGTTAAACACTTTCAGTATTTTTAGTTATGAGTCTGGTTTGAAAGGTCTTCAGTAACACCTAGTTAAGTTCTTACTAGGCTCAATAATACACCTTTATAGTTTTTCAAAGTAGATTAGTCATCTTCAACTCATTGCATAATTTTCTTTAAAAGTTCTACGCCAGATTCTAGTAATGGACACTGGAAACATGTAACACTATCAAAATCTGAGTAATTATACTCATACTTCTGCATAGTAGCTCTTAATTTTCGCAGGTTGTCCCTCAAGCCATGCATAATCACGATTAGTCAGGTAATGGAGCTCTTTCTTGAAAATTGATAGCTTTGGAAATTGATTTCAGTTGGAACAAAGTGCTCCTGCTTTATTTAGAGCACTCTGAACAGAAATATAAACACAATACTGTTCAAACCCCAAATTAGTAGTTCAGAAAAACACAGCCTGTGTTTTCCAGACCTAGTCAGAATGATTCAGTAATATTGTTTACATACCTAAGTGTTTTTTCTCATGACGTAATTTTTCTTTTGCATAGATAGATTATTTTGCTGATATGCAAAAGATTACATATAGAAATTTTATTTCCACTAGCTTTGAGTTATGCATGTTTTATATTTAAACAGGGTGTGTAGGTTTCAATTTCCTTTAAATTTGAACAAGCACTGTTAACTTTCTAAATTTATATCTCTAATTCTGAATATGCAATCACCAAAAAATCCTCTAGGCTTCTTTTTTTCCAATCAAATATGATTATACAGTGACCTCCACCCTAGTTGTCTAATCCAGTCATCCAGGAGAGTGCTGTGTTCCCTCTTATGAGTCATCAAGTCAACTGTAGTCAGAGTGGTTTCAACAGCAGTTAACAATGTTGAGCATCTTTTAGAAGGCATTTTTGGATGGTGTAGGCTCAAACTGGTAGAAGACTAATATCTATATGTTCATATGCAAACTATTCTCTTTAGCTATTTGAAGGGAATCTTAAAAAACTGCACTAGTTAATGTTTTTCAAAAAAACATGAAAACATGTTTAAGGATGATTGCTCTACTTTAATTTTTAAATGCTTTTGATATAGCAGTGGTCTTACAATTCACCTGATTTCCCTCTGTGTTTCAAATAGAACAATTTTTTTACCCCATAACAACTCAACAACCGTTAACTGAGAAAATTTCAAAAGAAATATTTTTTGAGCTTAGAAAGTGGAATGGAGACTGATGCCATTGACAACAGGCATAAGTATCATCTAATCTCCCTCTGAGCCTTTCTTTCTCTTTTCCCCACATGTATAACATGGTTTTTTTGGACGAACTAATTTTCACTAGCTTATTCCAGCAAAATTCAAGAGCTGTGAGATTTGATTCTTCTGTTTCAACATTAAATACCTCCTGTAGGAAGTCTCAAATCACTAAGCCAATTTTTTTTCAACTCTGCCCACAAAGATCTGAAAACACTTTGCTGATATAGTAAAAATGTCTTGAATTTAATGAAAGGTTTCTATTTCTTTGTTATTCTCTGAAATGTATTCAGCTGATAGCAAAATTATTTTTCATGCAGCAAATTGTAGTTATTTTCTGGTGAGGAGGTATTCTCAGTTATTCACTATGGACTAGTTTAGAGTTTAACTATGATTTTCTATGAACTCAGAGAGGGTGTGAGTTGATAAGGATGATGGCATGCAGTATGGGAAGTATTCTGGGAAGAGAGCCATAGGCAAAATGACAGCAGAGTTCTCTGTGTTATCAACAGTGGCTGAGGTGTGTTCACATCTGAGATCCCTCCTTTGGAACACAGATTGCAGTCCACCTGATGGATGGGAATTGTTTTAAATGAAAAACAGTGATAGTTTCAATTAAAGGAATTGCTTCTGAGTCATGACGAGCAAGGACATTAGTTAGTGATATACATGCCATTGGCTAGTTTGATTCTGGTTAAAACATCACCATTTTATGTTATTGTTGTAAAATGGTTACAGCTTAGGTGACCTATTTTAGATTTGCTTTGAAGGAGACACTGCTCTGGATGTTAAATCCCCAGAGTTCAGTTGCATTTTTCATAGAGGATCATGTTCTATTTTTCAAAAATAACACTAAATTAGAGAAGTTTGTCCTACCTGCTTACTGTCAAGCAATTAACTGCTGGTATCTTTGTGTTCTGCTGGTATTCATAATGGTGGATGGATAGAGAAAAGTAAAACCACTGTTACAAAAATTGCTGCTCAGAAAACACATTCACACACATTTCCCAAAATCCTTCCATCCTTCCTAACTCTCCTGGAAATCAACATTGAACCTCTGTTGACTGAAGAACTATGGGGTTGTAGATTACCTTCCCTGCAGTGTTATTTGGAATGTCCATTCCAATCAGTGTCTCTGTGCTGGCAAGAGTACAAGCCCAGAGGAAGGAAAACGTGTATGTATATGGAACATCAGACTTAGACCTTAAAATCTTCCTACAGAGTTCCAGGGCCAGTTCATTGGAAAGAGCTGCTGTGTTGCATAGCGCTTTAAATTCTTAAGGTTTAGCTAAGTCTGAAATAAGTTATTAACAATGTATTGAGGTAGTGGGAACCATTCAGGTCAGGCCCAGGAGTTATTAACATCTTTTAAGTGGCTCATTGTTCTGAGAAGAAGGTCTAAGTTCTTTCTTTCTTGGATAAATGAATAATAAGTGAGCACAGGGACAATTTTTCATCTAAATGGTTCCAAAGATTAGTCTGTATTACAAAGAAATTACATATTCTCCTGTCCTGGTCTGCCTTCTGCAGGTACAGCCCATTATTTTAAATCTTGGGGAAAACCGGCTAAGAATCTTTGAAACACCTGCCAGTTTCATGTGAGGTAAAAGAAAACTCAGAGCCAATCAAATTAGATGATTTCCCTTTCTGCTCACAGATTTTAGGAACATTGCAAACAAATTGCCTGGGTATTTAAAGTTAATACCATCTTGAGGACAACTGAAAACTGCAGGGATTCCCTTTCACAAGCTGGCTATCCTTTCTTCAGTACTCTTGGGGATATTTGCAGACATGTCCTTACTTAGATTGTGAATTAGGGGATACTAAAGTAGAGTGGATGATGAAGAAGTATTTTCAGTAAACTGTATTAACTTATAACACTACCTGGTATTAGATCATGGGAGGCATGTAACTGTTTATCATTACAAACAGATACTAACCTAGTAAGTTTTCAAAAATCCTGAGCCCTAGACTTTGGGAAATTTCCCCAGGCCTTCACTGTACTTAACGCCCTCAGCACGTAACACATAATCCTTAACAACTAATCTAAATCTGTTTGAAACCTAAAATCATTATTTCTTGTCATGTCCACCAATAAGTGGGGAGAACAATTTTTTCCATGCTTCTTCTCAGGTTAAGGAAATGCAGTTTATTCAAGAATTTCTCATCCAGTCTTTTTTTCAGTATCTCTGGTAATTCCTTCCACTTTTCATGAAATGTTTTGCATTTAGCTGTCACTGTTGTCCTGGGGACAGCAGACAAACGACATAGACTTTGTTCAGGAAAGAAAAAACATTTTTATTAATTAATCTATCCTTTCATAAGGTGGTTCGCAAAGATGGCAGGAGGCCATTGGTCCTCTGACCAGCCACCCCTCAGCATGATTGTCTGAGAGTCTGCAACACCTATTTCAAACTATTTTCCAAAGGAATTATAACAAACTTAGAAAACAAACTGCAGGTGTTAGATAGAGAACTTGTTTACAGTGACCATCTCACTGTTTCTCATGGCTTGTGTGAGAAATACAGAGTACTGCAGAAAGTTGGAAAATTTCTCTGCTAAGGCTTTTTTGCATCCACATTTGGCTCTGTTTTTCTTGAAGTGTAGTTGTCCAAATCTGGACAGAACAGTCTAAACAGGCTTTACCTGAGCACTGAGTAAAGGACAAGAATAATTTCATTCCCCTTTCACAGCAGAAGTCAAGACAGAAAGAGGCCTCATACCTTATTTTACAAGCAGGGAGCAGAGGCCCAGAGAGATCACCAACATGGCTTGGGAAAGGCACAACGGAAAGTTTTGTCAAAGTCAAGAAGATAATGCTGGCTATTGAGTTCAAAGTAAATGGTTAAATCACAGACCACTCATTTTCTCAAAGATTAGGCAGTAAATGAAAGCTAAAAATATAAAAGTAAATGTTTAAAAATCAAATTCTTGGTACTAAAATTGAGTTGACTGAAAGATGAGTTCTATTCTCTGGTAGCATTTGTCAAGCCACAATTGGGATTTATTCTTCAGTGAATTAAAAAAATTACTTTCTGAGCTTCTTTATGAAAATTAAATTCTACAAGGGAACACTGTAATTCTATCAAAGTCTATAGTTTCATGGTTAGGGTACTGACCTCAGATGTCAGGCTTAACTCTCTGCCTCTAGGTTTTTTACTCTGGAAAATTTCAAATTAGGCAGAGCCAAGATTTGACTTCAGGTTGCCCATGTTATAGGCCAGTAATTAAATAGTCTCAAAAAACTTTTAACATGAACTTCTATATTTCAGTATAAGAAAACAGAAGCATATTTCACTAAAATTTACTTCACAATCAGCTAAAATTTTGAACTGGAGCTATAACTGTATGTGAAAGGAAAAGGAATCTGGATGGATAGTAACCATGGAGTTATGTGGATCATTCTGAGAATAAGTAAAGTATAAAAAGTCCAACTATGTACCTTTATGTGATAAAGCTAAGATAAGCATGCTATCATTCATTTGCATTTTCTCTACTGGTCTCTGCATCACTTTATAGAGAGGTAATAGAAATATGGTAACAATCTGGATATTTATGGTCCTCCTTTTTATTTTATTTTCTTTCACTACCTACCTGGGCAACCCATTCACCCTCACAGTGAAAAAGTATTTGATGGTACTAAGATGGTGCCTCCTCTGCTTGTACAGATCACACCTGTTGTGTCTTGTCCTGTCACTGGAAAACACTGAAAAGGACCTCGGGCCATCTCTTCTGCACTCTCCGTTCAGGTATTTGCACATGTTGGTGAGGTCCCCTGTGAGCCATCTCCTCTCCAGGCTGAACAATTCCAGCTCTCTCAGCCTGTTCTCAAGGAATAGAAGCTCCAGGGACCATCACTTTCAGGGACCGTCATTGGGGTCTTCGGTGTGTACTCGTCTCACTTGTACTGGGAAGCCAAAAGTTGGACACAGTGCTTGTGTGACCCTAATGAGAGAATTTCAAACATCCTTCTTTATTAGAGAAGGTTGGACTCAGGAAAATATATGAAGTGAAGTTACATTCAAAATTTATATATCACCAACATTCTCATTCAAACAAGTTTTTCTTGCATGTGGGGCTGTTGTGGCTTAACCCCAGCCCAGCCCCAGCTCGCAGCTTGCTTGCTCCCCCACCAGCAGGACGAGGGAGAGATTGAGGAGGGTAAAAACTACAAAACTCATGGGCTGAGATACAGACAGTTCATTAGGAAAAGCAAAAGCTGTGCACACAAGAAAAACAAAACAAGAAATCAGTTCCCGGCTGCCCATGGCTGGCCAGGTGCTCAGCCATTTCCAGCAGAGCAGGACCCCATCACACTAATGGTGACTTGGGAGGACAAAGACCATCAGTCCAAACATCACCTCCTTCCTCCTTCTTCCTTCACTTTGTACACTGTGCCTGATACAAAAAAGGTCTGGAATATCCCTGTGGTCGGTTTGGGGTCACCTGTTCCAGCTGTGTCCCCTCTCAACCTCCCAGGTACCCCCAGCCCTTTCCCCAGAGTGGCAGTAAGAAAAGCAGGAAAGGCCTTGGCTCAGTGAAATACCTGTTTAGCAATAACAGAAAAATCTCTTTATTATCAACCCTNAACAGAAAAATCTCTTTATTATCACCCCTGTGTTCAGCACAAATCCAAAACATAGCCCTCTACCTGCCACTGGGAAGAAAATTAACTCTACCCCAGCTGAAACCAGCACAG
This sequence comes from Daphoenositta chrysoptera, assembly GCA_013397915.1. NCBI lineage: Eukaryota > Metazoa > Chordata > Aves > Passeriformes > Daphoenositta > Daphoenositta chrysoptera. Next base: position 32,650 of record VZRO01004333.1, read on the forward strand.
GGGCACAAAGAGTATTATGTAAGTTACTGTTTACCTACTTGAATTAATGGTTTTGATTCAATTAGGTGGGCAAATCTGGAATCTAATTAGGTGTAGAGGAGGTAAATCAGTCCATAAATGCCTCTATGACAACACTGCATTTAACCTAATGGAGGTGTGTTTGGATAACTACCACAGCCCGATAGTAATTGAAGACAAAAAACCTGCGTAGTGATAGCTGAATGTTATGGACAGATAGCTTTCTACCCCTTTCCACAAAAAAAAAA
>VZRO01004334.1:0-70642 GCA_013397915.1 Daphoenositta chrysoptera
TTTTTTTTCTGGCAGTTTTTCATTGTGCTGTCATGCTGCTCTTTATTTGAGTTGTGTTTTTGGTGACTGATCTTTTAAGCACCACCACCCCAATACATGGATTTGATGCAGTCTGCCTCTCAGTTGTTCTTATATTGCAGTGTCCTTTGCTGTTGCTTGTTCTTTTCCGTTTCGGAGGACTGACAAGTTAACACCCCGGCCCTGTGCCTCCACCCCGGCACAGGCAGGGGATGTGGTGATGCTCTCTGACCTGCACAGTGCAAGCCCTTCTGAGCATGCTGAGCTCACTGAGTTTTTTCTGAATGGTGCTGCTTAGGGAGATGGGGTCTTGCAGAGAAGCAGTAGTTTCCATGCAATAGGAATTATTTTTCACTAACAGCTATTATTTTAGGGATTCGGGTCATCATATACTTGATGATTAGCAAGGGTGTAATTACCTTAGAATTGCATTTGGTGGGTGCTGGTAACAGTACAGGACTAAGGACTGCTGCCCTGGCTGAGGCTTGCACTTGCAGCTTGCTTCTGCCTTTGTAACTTACTGTAAACAGCATAAAAGCTGTAGTGTGTAGGGACTGATTAGTATTCTAAAATAGTTTAAGAGCCCTCTGATGGGCCTCCTTCACATGTATTGTGTAAGTCATGAGTACCAGTGCCAGGGGAGACATAAATTAAGCCATGTATGTTAGTGTGTAGTTGGCAACTGCAGTTATATGGGACTTTCTCTGGTAATATATTTGTAATGTATTGAGTTAGTAGCAAAGATGCAATAATAGCCTTTTCCAGTACGCAAAGAACCCAATTTCATTATGTGTTTGGGCTGAATAGGAACAAATGTAGACCACAGTGTGTTCTTCATTCCAATGAGGGTTCTGAGCGTTATTGCAAAATAATGCTAATAATGCTAAAAAGTGGTTGACATCATTATGGTGGATACATGTATGTGGATTTTTACAACTCCTCCCATAGTCCTTGGCATCAGATCACCATTCTGCAAAAACAAAGTTATTCCACTTCATTTCTAAAATAAGACAGGCCTTCACCTCTTGCTGAGAAAATACTGTCCTACAAAACTATGCGCCATTTATCACATATGGCTTGTCAACCCAAACCAAGAACTTTTCTTAACAGCCCACAAACTGACAGTGAAAAATATTGTCCTGTCATATTCTGTCCTCCACACATATACTAGAAACAACCCTATTTCAGATCCATTGTTCAGCTATGATCTCGGCAGCCCAAACTACTCTTCCCACCCTCCAAATATATAGTGGCTGTAAAACCATGCAATTGCTCTCTGATTTACCTCCTGATATAGACCAAATACCACACTATACCAACTCATGTACCAACATTATGGTACTATTAATATTTCATATCTAATTACTATATTTGTGTGGAAAATTAGGCTCTCAGTCTAGGAAATTTGGCTGTAAGTTGTTCAAGAGCTAGGTTTAAAGAGTATGGATTTGTATTATTATTATTATTAATATTAATATGATGATGATGATGATGATGATGAAGTATTATTACTTGCAACTTAGGTCAAAACTCTGGGGTCCAAGTATGTCTGGAATTTTACTTCAGACTTTCTTAAGTTCTTAAAAGTAATTAAAATCTAAAAGTTTGTTTTATCCATGTAGTGACATATCTTTGAGAGTAGAGATGAAAGTACTTTGTGGTTTTTTAGTAACTGATGTCTGTAAATCTGTTAGAAAAATAAAAAGAGTAAAATACTTTATCATAAACTTCTGTGATACAGGAGGTAGTCTTTAAATTTTGAGTTTATCTTTCCTGTTTAGTGGAAGACACATGTTCTGTGAAAAGTCAATTTGGGCCTTTTTATAAAGATGATTTGCCAGTGAAGGCCAGTGAATTCACCCAGCCTCAGGCTGGACAGAAAGAATGGCCATTGCCTTTCTCATCCTTATTCTTCTGAGAAAATTTTTGAGTGAGTGTATCTGTGTTGTTCATAGACTTCATCAATCCCATCTCAATCTTCCAGCAAGGAGCCATGATGGAGAATAGCTATTTGACACAAAATGCTTATGGTGTCATGGTATTGTCCTGTCACTTACTGCCCAGCATTGTGTCTGGCTCAAAGATAAGTTGTCCATCCTGTGACTGCTGAGGATCTGGGGCTGGTTCTTATTCCAGAGCAAGCAAGCTGGCTAGACTAGTGGGATGATCACATATTTGTGGCACCTCTACTAGTGTATTTCCTTCTGAGGCTTAGACCTGCAATTAGTGTATTTTTGCCCTATGTTTGTGAGGGACAACCTTTCCTACAATAATCTGAAGGAATGCTCAGATAGGCCACTGAATATCAATTAAGTCCTATTGACTTCAGTGACACAGGATATGACTGTCACCTCCTGTGATTTATACCGTGCTGTGAGCTAAAATATCTTTTGCAGAATGACGATCAGTGCACTTTTCTGACAGCTAATTATGTGACTCTCACAATTTGGAAGTACTAAACAAGATTTCTGTTATAAACAACATCATAAATCTAGAATAATTCAAGTTTTATTGTAATACATTGCATGGACCTTTAGATCATCTGCTGAGGTTCCCTTGAATCTTTCCTTCTGTCCACACTGGTGGAGTAGTACTGGCTGCATCTAGGCCTACCATGAAATGCTGTTTCTTCTCTCTTAAATCTATCTATCAATAAATATCTATCTATTCTATCAATAAAATCATAGGAAAAAAACTAATTGAGTCTTTAACTTTGTCAAACCAATTGAGTTCAGGCAATTCTCTGATATATAAAAATGATCAAACATTATTTTGAATATTATGTTTTGGGTTTTTAGTTAAAGAGTACAAATTCATAAAATATGCCAGTGTCAGAGCTTTTGTATTGCTTGCTTTAATCCACTATGAAACCATGTGAACAATTAGTATTAATACATTTTCTACAACAAAAATCAGCGTTTTTGAAATTATTTTTGAAATTTCTCACAGTGTGACCAGGGAAAACTGGCCCAGAGATCGGTGGTGATGCACTATAGTGTTTACCAGATCAGCCAAACAGACCTTAAGTAAACTTATGAGCTAAATGAAGTCAGACACTGCAACTACAAGGCAATTTCCTTTTCTGAATTGGGATCAATATTTACTAGCTTTCTACAATGTTGCCTATGCTTGCTTGATCAGCATCTGCTTCTGAAGACCATTGATTGTGCAGAAGGCTTTTTCAAAGGCAGATAATGCTCTTTTCAAATACACTTTGTATTGATCAGCAAAAAGAAAGTTTTTTGATGGTGCAGAGTGCAAAAGCCATTTATAAAGATTAAGGACAGTGATATGTCGCTGTGGGTCACAGTGAGGTTGAATTAATATGGGCTAATGCATGTTCTACTTTTGAAGACAATAGACAAAAGTACTTGAGGATTTAAGTAATAGTACGCCTCCACTTGCAAAATACCTGCTATGCTATCTCCAGGGAATGAAGCCTTTCTCCTTCAAAAATGAATTGGTTGTACCTACTTCCTAGTCTCTTCTCACATGACTATACCTACTCTACATCCTATGACAAATTAATATATTAACTTGATGGACTGTGGAATTCGTTGAAACCAGAAAAATATTTGATTTTAGGTGTTTAAAACCAATATGAAATAAAGAGAGATGAATGCAGCCAGAATTTTAATGACAAAATAAATAACCTAGGGTGATACTTTGGGCTTTTACAAAAAAAACCCCAAGATTAATGCAGAAATAATTTCAGAGACTTTCATAAGCCTTCAATTTTATTCTTCTCCCTGTAATTTCATGTTTGAAGAACATAGTGCATCTGAATATTGTGCTAGGAATCTAAAAGTGTGTTCTGAAAGTCAGTCTATCATCCAGAAAATAAAAAACAAACTGGTGCTCAGAGAGTTTAATACAGGAAGTGAGGTTTCTTCAAGCATGTGATAAACCAGCTATACTTCTAAAATAAGCAAAATGGAAAGAGCATGTCTTCTGGTCTGCTGGTGTCTACATCTCTCCAACAATAGCAAGTGCAGTATATCTATGAAATAAGCATTTGGTTTCCTAGCTGGAGTTCTCTGTGAATGCCAAGGTTGATCACTGGAATATGGCACATACGTCCCATTAAAGTAAACAGCAGTGGCATATATATTCAAGGACAAAACTCTCCTCTGAATCTTTTAGCAACATCAGTAAGATAATATGTTTTACTTACAGGAAATGTGTGTCTCCTCAGTCTCTCGCCAAAGCTCTCTTTACACACATGAAACGTCTTTGCAAAAAACAAAAAAGTGAAAGGGGGTATTCACAAAGGGATTTTCTATTGTCTTAACTAAAGGAAATCGATAGTGATTAAACAGTTCACTTGGCAGATCACTAAAGCTCACACTTTCATGATTTCTGAGTTTTCTGAATATGCATATTATGGGGTTCTTGGCTCCTTTAACAGGCACTTTCTCTCCTCCTGTGGTCATGAGGCATTAGGTTTTTCTCCAACAGGCAAATCTTCCTGGTGACACTTTTGAAGATGGAAAGTACAGTATGAGCTGGTACTAAATTTCCTAGGCCTTCCTGATAGTCCTCACAGAGCAACACCTCAAGATATATTTAAAATAAGGAAAATATAAGATGGAGAGTTGTTAACAGTTTGAATTTAGTTGTAAGTGTCCAAGGAAATTGTTTCTGATCCCAAATGCATAGTCACACTACATGGAAGCAGCCTGGGAAGGCTGAAGTCTGTCCAGAGTGGTCAAGTCTATCTGTGACAAGAGCTTGACTGAAATAGAGAAGAGGCTAGTTTTGTTTTTCTTTTTCATCTTCTCATACAGAAATCAGGACGTTTCCAAATTTGACCCTGAGGCTTCCTTTGACAGTTTACTTTTGTTCTCTTAGAGTCACTGAGCTTTTTTTCATAAACTTTTCTTGGTATTCATCCACCTCAGGTCACTGGAGGACGTGACAAGCCCCAAATGTTTTCTCATTCTTCTTCTTGTAGTGCTATTTTACAACATATTTAATATAGAGGATACTGTCAAAGTGAAATCTAAACTCAGTTAATCTGAGAGTTTATCCTTTATGGTTGTTTCCTGCTGTCCAGCTGGGGAGCTCTGAAGTTTTATCTGTTATCAGATATGGTTTTTACTTCTGTTTCACGATGGTGGCATGTCCTTACCAGATCACAGTTTACAGCCTCAGCCCTTTCTTCAGATGTCAGCTGATACTTGAATTCTAATTATATTTTCCTAGGACATATTTGGTTTAATTAATTATTACATGTTTGTATGCATATGTTATCCTATTTAGAATAGAACTTTTGCTGCTTCCCACCCGTTAGGATATCTAGTGTCAGTTAAATAATTTTGAGTTTATGTGTGAAGAATTTCTTGAGTACACATGCATTATGCATTTAAAAGTCTGTGGTCTTCACATTTAACACCTTAGTGCCTTTCAAAGAGGTCACTACTTGTGAGACAAAAGGCATCTACCACTGGTATCAATATTTGTCATATAAGTTTTTCCATGAAGGTTCTCTCTGTTTTGCAGATATCATAAATGACAATATTAAGCTTTCTAACAAATTTTTTAACAATTGTATATCTCATGTCAGCGAAAAAAGTATCAGCTGTCACCATGATTAATGAGCAAACTCCAGTGGAAGAAATGACATGAATACTCTGCACACAGAGGTATTGCAACACAGACATTTTATTACCTATGTTTACAAATGAACCAAATAACTGCACACCCACATAACATGTGTTTATGGTTGATCTAATTGAAGAAAATATGCCGAGAACTGCAGTTTTCACAAAACCAATAAATGTTTGTTGAATATGTAATGCCAAACTCAGTGCCGCTTAAAACTAGACATCTCAGTAAAAAAAAAAAAAAAACAAAAAACCAACTAAATAAAGTCCCAAATCCACAAAGAAACCGTATTTATCATCTTGAGTGAGAAAAATAATGGATTTTTTTAAAACTATAGGAAGACATTTGAAGACTGAGATGATATTATTATTATTATTAATAATATTATTATTATTATTATATGGAATTATTCTTCAATTGAGGGATATGGCAAAATAATATAAATTTCATGTGTAACTGTTATTGAACAAAAACTGTTTTTACGCTTCAGAACACTATTTGTTGTCTGGTGCAAAAAACAACCCCAAAACATTGTTTGTTTATTTAATGGGATAAAAAGCCAAAAGTGTTGTGTTTTGATTTACAAATTAATTGAAAAATAAATAATTTTAAATATCTACATCTTAGCACAACCTATGGTTTTATTTTTCTTAAGACTTGATTGTGTGCTAATCAAGATGTATGAAAGTCGATGTTCCACAAACAGGTCCCAGGACACTGTTTCTTGGAAAGGCGCATGCACCCGCTTGAAGCAGAAGCAGGCTGCAGCCACACATTGTGAGAAGTGGAAAGCTGCTGGAAAGGCCAGTCCATCTACATCACTGCCCCCCTCCTCCCAAACTAAGCTCATTCCATTTTGTATAGAGTTTGTACACAGTTTGTACCACTGAAGTTCCTGCTCTAACACCAACAGCTGGTCATCGTGACTGATATTGCCAGGTAATTAAAATTTGCTTAGTTTATGAACGTAGATAATGTTCACTTGCTTGGGGCCCAATCCACATTTCTGGTGCATGACTACTTGAACCTCCCATACCTACTGCCAGCTGCCCTACAGGATGGTGTTAGTGACTGCTTAGATGCTGGCCTGACTGCATCTGTCTATCTGAGCAGCCAGTCTGCATAAGAACATTCACAAAACAGATAAAAACTGAACAACACTGGAGCTTTTTAGGTTGCACAGCTATCCTTGCAGTACACAAGATTCAAAATCCTGCCATGTGAAGCTGGTATAGTCTCAGATACTGCAAAACCAATGACCCTGGAAGGATTAGATTCAAATCTGATGGATTTGTTACAGGCTTGGTTTCTCAAGGTCAGAAGTTTGGTCTGGGAAATTTTCGTTCAGGAAACCGGCCAAGATGCAAACTTGGCACTTGGCTTGCACTAAAAATGTCTCTGTCCATGCCATAAACATCACTGCATGCTGGAGATGGGGCCAGCTGGGCCCTTTTTGCTGACTTTCTCAAGGACAGCCTTGGTGGAGTAGCATTGTTGGAACAGTGTACCTCAGGTTGGTTAGTACCTTTCTGACCTTCCATGGACACAACTGAAAAAATACGGAGCACTTCCCCAAGCCTCTTCTCTGCTCAAGGACACTGCACCTTTGTTTGGGGCATGCCTGGCCTCTGAGAAAGGAGATGGGTATGGGAGTGGGTCCTGGCAGTGGACATTCTAGTGAAGGTAGGATATGGCAGGTTCAGGTGGCATGAATGCAGGCTTCCCATGGATCCCTTGCTCATATTTTTCCGTCCTTTCTCTGTCTGCTGGAAGGCATGACTGACTCTTACATATGAGGGTAGCCCAAGGAGGCTGTAAGAGCCCTTTGAGTGTGAGGCAATGAGCCTGTGCCAGGCTGGGCATGCCTGAACAGCCCCTCATGTGAAAGTGTGAGAGCAGTTCCTCTTAGGCCATTATCATAAGGGGCAGTTTACAGTGTCTCAGGTGTGTGGACATAGCCACGGCAAACCTGTTACACTTGTCATTTGTGTTTCGCTGCCCTTCCCTGAATTTATTTCTAACTGTTTAGTGTCATTCAGTCCCTAGTAGTCCTATCTTTTCTGGTGGCTCCATTCTTCTTTCCATATGCTATGCCCATGCTTAATAGCCTCCCATTCACCCCAAGAAAAGCAGTCATGGGTTGAAATTTGCTGCAATCATGCTGTTCAGTTTGTGAATTTTATTCCTTCCTGTCATTTTCATACATCTTATTTAATTTAATTGTAAGCTGTTTAAAACAGGGGCAGCTTCCCTGTGTTCATACAGTGCCTCACTCAATGTGTCTGTGACCTCGATAATTACTCAGGTGCAATTATAATAAAGAGTTATTATCAGCTACAATAATTATTCTAGGACCAGGAGAAAGACAATCGTATCCTTAGCACATTTCCTCCCACTTCTTGAGCAATGAATGAACCTCAACAGAGTTGTGTACTCTGCGCTATGTATTGCAGCAATGTTTTGTAAAAGCTTTTGAATGCTTACAATTAACTCTTTAGAAATTCTTCTCATCCAGTGCAAAGAGGAACAAAGGAATAAGCCTTTAATTTTTACCTTACCTTGTGATTGCTGTCATTATTATGATTATTTCAGAGATCTTTTGAGGATGTTTGCATTTTTCACTGAGACATTTTTCTGAAAATAATAGGAGTTTGAAACTATTCAGCTGTTGCTAGAATAGCAGGAAAGTCCTGAGTCATGTGGGCAGAGTGCAGGTGAATAAAGGTAATTAATACATTTAAAACAGGCAAATGCTTTCTGCCCTGTATCTTAACATGACAGTACATACACAACCCCCAGGTATGTGAGGCACATAAGGACTGTGAAATGTGCAATATATTTTTCCCAAAATTAAAATTTTTGATCAATAATGTTGGCAAGGAACCAATGTAGTTTATTTACCGTCTACGTGCTCTCCTACAGGTATTGCTCTTCTCAAAAGTGGCTGATGCGGGGAAATACTTTACAAGTGCCATAGAATTTCTTTGGATTTATCAATTTTTAGCAAAAATCCCCTTAGGCTAAGATTCAATGTACAGACTGTATTTGTCCATACTTCTTTTCTTCTGTGTGTTCTTCTCTAGGTTCGTTTACTTGAAAAGCAGATGTTGTTCATAAGTGCTCCATAACTAATGACAGCAGCTGAGTCAATGCTCAGAAGACACTCTGTCCTCTCATTACACATGCTACCACACTCTCCTTTCCTCTGAGAAAGGCCCAAATCTCATCTTCCTGTATTCGCTTTTTTTACCCTTGACTGGAATACTAAATTAAAGTGCTATCCACCTCACCACCCCTACAAACCAAAGCCACTTCCAAAATGCATTAAGGATATCAGGTACAGATTTATGAAGATGAGTTATGCCTTAGAATATAAATGAATTAAATATGTGGATATCCTCCAGAAGCCATTGGAATAATTTAAGCGACGTGAAAGAATGTTTTGTGATAATGTTATCACTCTTGCTTACTCTTCAGAGAAAATTGACAATGTGAAATGTCCTAATGTTACATACAATGTGAGGCTCAGCTCTGGGAAGACCATTACCACTCTAGAAGATCTTGAATTTAAGACCTAGTTCTGTGAAAAGTCTGCTCAGTGCTCAGTAGTGCAATGAGTTCTAATCAAATGTTAGGGATTACCAGAAAGAGGACACAAGATAAACCACAAAACATTGCATCATTTTGTAAATACACATGTAGATGCCCTGTGTCTTGAGTGCTGTGAACAGTCAGATTCTTTCTCTCTCCCCTCCTCATTTCGAAGCAGATCAAATGCACAGAATATCTCTGCATAATGAACAGCTTAACTGAGGGGAACTCTTCAGCTCAGAGAAAAGGAGGAACTTTGTAAGGATATATAATGGGCATCTATGAAACCATGGAGAAGGGCAATAAGGTTTGGTTATTTGCTTAGTCTTCCAAGACAAGGTCTAAGGTCTGTCAACACAAAACAGCCCATGACCTCTTTGAAATAAATGGTGCAAATATCCATGATATTGTCACAACTTATATCTAGTCTTGGGAACTTCAACATAAGAATGCTATTAGTGCTTAAATATTTACAAGAATTCAAGAGGTGAGCAGCTGAGTGAATGAAAGTGAAAAAGATTGTAAAGCACAAAGATACTACCTTTGCTTCAGAAGGCCCATGTTGCAAATTGTTCAAAACTGGAATGGTATTTATGGGAAGTACCACTGTGCAGTCTCTATTCAGTTGTGCTTAGGCCTTCATTTCTCATTCCCATAAGAGAGCAGATATAATTGGTGCCTTTTATCTGACCTAGTATACCAGTTTTTAAATTATTTTGTTAAATTCTTATGGTAATTGTCTGAGACTTCACATGAAAATAAGAATGTGCCATGAGGATGAGAATCAAGCACTGGTATTTTTCAGAGATGTTTACAACACTTAAACATGCCATTAAAATGACACCTTTCTCTGACTTTCTCTGTTATCCCAGTGTTTCTAATCAATAAAGATTATTTCTGACATGTAGTTTACCAATGATGTGGAAGAGGTCCTTTGTTTACTCGTATACTTTGATGAACTACATCATAAACTACATTTTTATGGTTCTGGGAAGACAGATAAAGAATTACACTTGCAAGACCAGAGATCTGTGTAATATTTTCTCAGTGTCATACACACCTGGAAGCACATGGAAGGCAGCATTTCCAAATATTTTTTTTTTTATATTATCTAGTACCATGAGAAAATATCATAATTATCAAGAGGGCATGTTCCCACAAATATAGTGAATATTTTAATTGTCTCTTGATTAATAGGCAGGATCCATTATATAGATTTGATCTGGTCCTATTTACTATTAGTTACGTTATATGTCCAGATAATCATAATAAAACAATCTCATTCTTTTTGAGGATATTATAAAGCATTCAGGTAGTCACCTATGGGCTGTCCTTCTGCCAGTTTTAAAGGGTTGTCTTCCTGCTGCTCACATTTGAGTTGTCATTGAAGCATTTCTGCAAGTGATGTAATAGAACAGAGGCAGAAACAACCAAAGACAAAACGAGTCAGTGCAAATAAAAAAAGTCGCAGCTACATTTTATTCAGATTCTTTTCCACTCTGAAGCAGAGCTGCTTTTGCAGTCAGTAACTCCCCTGTTGTAGCTGATCCAGTACAAGGCTTTCTAAAACTGTTATGTTCCCATGGTAATGAGTTGTTACTCCACAGGAGAAGTTCCATTCCAGAGAAAAAATGAGATGCCAAGCTATCAAAATGGGTTCCGCCTTCAAGATAAGTTCAGAGTCTCTTCATATGACAGAGCTGATTATCCTCCATAGTTCTGCTCTTTATACAAAGAATGTGGCTTCATATTCTGTTGCCCTGTCTTTTGCAGTGTTCTATGTGTGATTCTTAGATAAAGTTTCTCACACACTTTCTGTAAACATAGCAATGTTTTAGTAACTGTAACTTTAGTTTACATTCTTTTCTCCTGGGTGGAGAATGTTTGATGGACTATTCTGTGAACCTGTAAGGATGGAGGAGGTGGTAACACTGACCTCCAATCCACGGTTATTCCTAGAAACATATAAATATGTAAAGAATAAACAACCAGGCCCTCTTTTCCTTCTGGCCTGCGACCTGCAAAGAACTCGGTTTTCAGAGTGCTTCTTTGTGGCCTACGCCCGACAAGTGGAGGTCACAATATTCATATAAACTCAACTCATAGGTAGAGTTGAAAAACTGCTCTGCTGGCAGTGCAGGGAGACTCTATAGCTGCCTTTGAGATCTGAAAATATTAAAAAGTTAATTCATATGGGCAAAAGTAACATGTCCATGTTTGTCTTATTTTTCAGTAAATATGGATTATATCACTAGGGGTGGTTTGCCCACAGATGAGGCTTTAAAAGGGCTGTTTTCAACAGCATCAACAGAAAGGTAAAAGCAATGAATGATACCTATTTCAAAAAGTAGTTTTATTTGACACTGGTGAATATTGACACATTTATTTGACAGTGATGAATATTAGCTTACAGGCAGACCCTGTCCTGAGGTCTGAGCCCTCATCCAGCGAAGAAGTTCTAGTCTGAGTCCTAAACCAATGCTTCTCCCTGTTCTACTTTACATGGCAGGCTTCTGACACTCCCTTTCCCACTTTCTCAAGATAGGCTTGCCTCCCTAACTCTGCTCCTACAGTGTGAATTGAAAGGTAGATCATTGCTCTGTAAGCATGATATGTGCTCAGACTTCTTCCCACGTAGGAGTTGTGAGGAGCTGAAGGATGCTGAGAGGAGACAAGCTGCTTAGGGCATGAGCTTGTCTGCATCTATGCAAACTGAAGTTTCCACACATAATGTTTAGGTGAGCATTTCCAGGACGAGCAGAAGATAAACCTGCAATATTCCCACCAAATTTCAGGTTTTGCTACAAACTCTGAAGATGTAAAATTTAAATGAATGATGTGACAGTATGTCTATGAATTTCTTCTTCTAATGTATGCCACATAAGCCAAAAGAATGCATCTTCTGAACACATTCTAGAAATGTCTCCAAATTTATATATATTTTTTTAATTTTATATGCTGCATTACTGATTGGTTTTGCCTTATTTCACTCATTTAAATACCTTGACTTGAGAGATTGCATCTTACCTGACTGCAGTGAGAGCTGAATCAGACTTTATATTTATTTACTAGAATGTTTCTTTAAGGTCAGGGCAAGGTTGACTTGAATCTAAATTGATTGCTTATAATATCTCGGTTAGAATTTTTTCTTTTTCAGCATTTTCTTGCTGTCACTGTCCACGGCATGCAACATGTCTGGGTCTGAATACATGTCAGCTGAGAAGCATGTAGCCACTATTACCTTGCTGAACGAATGAGGCTTCCTCACTTTGGATGAATAGGGTTGCAGAACTGTGTTATGAATTGTGGAATGCTCTTGCCCTCATAGCATTGGAAACAGATTTGCATAATCAAGCTCCAGTTCTTTTCCATCCAAACTATCCAGAGATAAAGCATATTCTATGAGCTTTGGGTTGCCTAACTGATAATAAAAAACCAATGTTGATTAGACTTTAAAAAGTCAGCATGTGTATTTTTCAATGATGAGGAAGTATATCTGTATCATAAAGGGAGAAAATTTAGTCAAGAAAAGCACAACTCAATTTTTAAGATGTATTTTCTCACATCTGTTTTGTTTCCTGGAACAGTAACATAATGTAAAGAAGAAAAGTTCTTGGTTTATGGTTATGACTAAGCTAAGTGTTCATTCTGATTTGAAATCAGTCAAAATGAGGTCTTTGCCATAGAAAAAGATGTGAAGAAGCATCATGAAAAAGCATGTCAATTCAGACATCTGTCTTGGAATTCAGGTGCATTCTCAGTATATTACTCCATTTGAATGAGGTCATTGGCATGTTTGGGATAGATGTACAGACTAGTTTTAATATTTTAAAACATAATTTAAGACAAGTATATTGTAAATTGCTAAAATCTGTAAGTGAAATAGTAATTAAAATTTTTGGTGCAATAAAAGATGTTGAAATATAAAATAACATTTGCTTATAGACTTCCTTTGTAAATTACTTTATTTCCAAGAAAGTAAAATTTAGCAAAAATTTTCACTTGTAGCGGCACATTTTACATTTTCATGCTCTCACATGAAATTTAAACTCAGGTATTTCTGGGACACCTTCCACTTGAACGATAACATTTACAATTGGATGATAAACTGCAGCAGTGGCAGTGTGTTGATTGATTCCTACACCAATCTATACAACAACTGGTTAGAACTGGCAGAACATTGAAGATGAATGGAATGGCACCAGTCACTGAGCTCTATTACTTTCTTATTTTTCTGGGTCTCTGACTGTAGAAGAGAGGTTTGTCTGTCACAGCTCTGCAGTGGTCATTCTTTCTCCAAATTCTACTGCTCAGGCAGTAGGAGAGCTGCCATATGCATATACCCAGAAAAGCAGAAGCAGTACGTAAAGCCCCAGTAAGTCTTAAATGCACTTGTAAGCTAGGCAGAATGTATTACAGAAGAGATATGAAATACCCCACAAAACCATTTTTTATCATTGCCGTTTTGTTTATAAAATGCATCTTGGGATGAAGGAGGACTTATAAATTTGAATCAATATGGATTTTCAAGGGCTGGTTTGCTATTTAAGATTTCTGGTATAAAGAACTTTTATCTGCGAGTCCTGATCTTTCCTTTACTAGGAGTAATTAAATGAAAATACAACATTTCAGACTTTACTAGATCTCAGTAGTTGCAGAATGTTAAGCATGTATTTGCAGAATTGGGACTTTAATGCATTTCAGCAAGAAGTGCAGGGATATAGTTGTTGATGATAGTAGGTGGAGCACACAGTTAATGTTTGTTTTAAAATATTTTCTATTTTATGTTTATTGGAATATTGCAAGTGTCCCAAAAAATTCAAAGGGAGATCCATCACAGATTCTACTGGGTCCTTCTGGACCACCACAAGGTTTTGGTGGTCAGGCCACCTTTTTCTTTTCCAGATCTTTTGTCATTTCTTAATACAGTCTTTCTCGTATTTGTAAGTTTCACTGTTCTTTCCAGTGACTTATTAAAACTCCAAACCATTAAAATAACAATAAAAAGTAGACATTAACCCCAGCCCTCAGTGTGTACGAGTTAGTTCAGTCCAGTTCTTTCTTTGTCTTGAAACTCGTCCATCATTCTAATTGGAGGATGAGGATTTGCGGCTGTCCTTTTTCACTTGCCAGTGTGGGATCTGGCACTCTTCATCTATTTCTTGTGTAGTTTCTGGAAGTCACCCCAGATTTTCATTCTCATAAAAAAGGAAGGGCCTTTGGGGCTTGAAAATAGATGTATATATACATATATATTTGTGCGTAAATATAGGATTCTTTCAAAAGGGTGATCTAGGTTATGGCACTACCCTAAATAGTGTAAATGCTCTCTTAACAAATAGAGACCTATTCCTTGCAGAAAAATAGTAGTTATCTGGAATGAAAAAGTAGATAAAATGGAGGAGTATCATCCAGAAAATTGCTGCATACGAGTAATTTGACAATGTGAAGAGACTTCTTGTTTCCATTGCTGTTAGGATCCTGAGTTATGGTGGAGAGGGAAGCAGTAGGAAGAATAGAATAAGAAGAAGAAATAAAAGACTGAAGGGAAGTGAGCTTAAAAGATAGAGGAGGGCAGGACAGATTAGGACATGGAAGGCTGCAAGGTTGGGGGCTAAAGCAAGATTTCAGTGAGACTTTCAGAGCCCTATTTGAATAGATTGTTTTGCTCTAATCCCCCTATGACAGCTGCTAGACAGCATTCCTCTACAAGGAACAACAAGGACCAACTTGACAACAAGAATTCATATTCCTCACCGTTTCAGAGTGTTAGTAGAAGGGAAAAGTAAATGAATAACCAAGTGAACAATAGTTTTGAGGAATTGGTAGAAGAGGTATAAATTCTTCTTTCAGTAATCAGTATGAGATAGAAAAAGAGCATCCCCATCAAGGAACAGAGTGTGAATAACCTGGTGGTTATAATAACACCCAGGAAAAGTCTTTAATAGCCTGCGTGGGTCCTCTGCCAGAGGCCCCTCCAGATGTGGTCCTTAGTTTACTAGCCATGGTATAGCTCTGCATCAAGGCTGTAGAAGTGCTTAAAACTCACGTTTGAGTATCTTGGGGATCAATGATCACCAAGAAATACAGTTTACAGCAGACCAGCATGTTTAGGAACTACTGCTGCAACTAAGAGCCTGTTATGACACAGAGCATCACCAATCTCCTCTGACACCGATGCTTTGTGAGAACCACGCTGGCTGGAAAAAAGGGTTATGGCTTTGAGCATCAGGGATTCACCTGTTCCTCTGAAAATTTTCCTTAAATGAGCTCAAGTCACTCTCTCCTTGGTGCTTCCCACTGTGCACTTTCAGCAGCTTCCCGGTAAACAAGCCAGCTTTTTCTGGTCACATTTTTTACTTCTTCGCTTTGCTGAATAAGAACTCTCCTGCCACTCCCTGAGACAGTAAGTATGTCTAGGCTTACTTTTAAAAATGCTACTGGAAGCTTTCAAAGCGAGCTTCCAGAATTACAATGAGGTTCCCTGACATTTCAATTTTTTTTCCAGTTTGATGCTTTCTTTCTCGAATATCTTCATATGAAGCTACAACTGAGAAATTTCTTTTCCCTTTGCTTCTTCAACCCTCAGCTTTCACATGTGTATCAACCAGTATCACATTTTCTGTTGTACTTTAAGTTAGCTAAAATGTGAAGCTCAGGTGAAGCAAACTGTTCCCATGAAGATGCATTCCTGTTTTCTTTGCTGAAACATTACTCCTGCCTTGATTTGCTTTATTTGTTTTTCAGAATAAGTAGCAGTAGCACATTACCTTTACATCTATGATATTTGTTCTTTTGCCTGCTTCCTCCATAAAATAAGATAGTAGCCTCAATGCACTAATGCAGATGTCTAGGAACTACATATTTACATTTTGAAATCATGCTGTTAACTGGGTTTTTTAGTAATTTAAAGGAAAATTATAGTAAATACCCATTTGTTAAATCAGTAAAGTACTCTCTAATCACCTTGAATAAAAGCTTTTCTCATTCATGAACTAGAAAAGCACTATTTAGCATTCTTACAGTGCATAGTGTTATGTTCTGAAAGCAACTTATCATGATAAACAAAATAGTTTTTTTTTTTCTAAGCCAGATAGATGTCAAATTCTGTTAGCTTTACTTAAGAACCATTGAATTTCCTACTTCTGGAGGTTTAGGCAAACTTTTTTGTGGAAGGTTTAATTTAGCTGAGTGTTCTAACGGACTTAATTCTTAGTAATTCATAGTCTGTCTTGTACTTAATCTTGCAGAGACAGATGCTGTGAGCTGAGGCATCCTGCGTGTGACATAAGCAGTCATTAACAATCACCATTATTCAGTCTCCCCAAAATAGTTCTCAACATCCCTACTACATTGCTGTAAACAATCACCAGAAATTCATATAAGTATTAACATATATTAAGTGTTGTGCAGGTCCTATTTGAAAAAAAAAAAACTTAGAAAAATAATTATTAAAAATGAATTGCAGGGGGTTTTTTATTTTGATTTGATTGCTGATTTCATTAAAAGGAGTTTCTAGCAACTGAATATGCAGTTGTATTTCAAATAATTTCCTTATGAGTTTACAGGAATATATAGTGTTATATATTTGCTGCAGGGAGACTGAATTTTCTTTCAGGACAAAGGAAGTTGGGATTTCCCCCTCAGATTAAGAATGGCATGGGAATTCCTCTCCTGTGGAGGCAAATTTGTCCTTACTCATCTTCTAATTCATATTGATTGGAACTTACATTTTTTGTTTAAGGCTTACCTTGAATTAGGCTGAGCATGTAACGCTTGAAGCCAGTGTGAGAGAGACGTAAAATAATAACAGAGATAAAAGTAAAAGGATGGGGTTCAAGCTATAACTTGTAGTGAGGTTAGAAAACATTTCAAGTTGAGGCAAAAATGTGAACTGCAGTATTTTCAGTGGAATGTTGGCTTTACTAAGTAGCAATATTTATGTTTCATATCCCAGGAATAAGTAGCTGAAATACAAGGGGAAAAATAACTTTTACCATATCAACTTGAAACAGAGTAGGTATAAAAACGGTGATAATTGAGCTCTTTTCAAAGAAGAAAAATTGTGGAAAATAGTGGCCTGGTGTTGAAAATTTGTTTTCATCCTTGAAAAAATCGTAATTGATACTAATACCTGTAAAATAGCAGGTACTTATATTTGTCTGGAGATTGCAATGATAGTGTTTGTTGTAATTTTTTTGGTGAATATTTTAAAATTAAACAATGGGCATACAATACCACAGGACCTTGCTCCAACTCACATACCTTCTTTAATATGCCTGCCTGCACTGTACACCTGCTATCACCAAAGTATCAGAGTGCCTGATAGACCATAAGGCTTGGTTTATTTTTATGACCTTATGATTAAAAATACCTATGCTTGTGAGTCAGAGGATCTATGTGACTTACGTGTGCAATCATGTAAGGTTGTGTTTCTTCCCTGCTGAACACCTCTGTGTTGCCAACAGATCAGAGGTTTGTGTACCACTTTTTATTGTTGGCTTCTGACAGTGGGAGGGATTCTGACTACTGTAGAGGCTTCTGACAGTATTAGAAAAGCTGCCTCCATCCCTGAGAGCAGTAAATAAGGAGGCTGCTGTAGGTGTCTGCTTCTGCTTTTAGAGGCGGATAATGGGAAATGCTCAGAACTGAAATGGTGCCACTTCTGCTTTCTTTTCCTTTTATGTCTTTTGATCCCTTCCCAAACTTCTTTTGTGTCTCTGAAATTCTTGTATGAAGGCCAGAAAAATGTGAAAGTTGTTCAGCTATCAGGCAGGGCCATAGTTTACCTTCCCTTGGCAAACCTGGCCAAGTGTGACAGAGCATTCTAAAGTAATGTAACGGGAGAAAAATGTGGAGAGTTTTTTTGTAAATACTACCCTTGACTTTCACTGTAATGGAGTCTGTGGTGCCACACATATTTATATCAGATCTTTCTAACATAACTGTCTATCTTACAGTTACCCAACAGTGTATAGTACACTTTGTAAGGACAATTTTCATGTGTAAATTCCTCTTTTTGATATGGTGCTACTTTTATTCCTGTGTATTGACCTGAGCTTTGTAAACATGATAGAGAAGCAATTGTTTTCTGTCCAATTAGCCCAACCTTTGCCTTGGCTGTAAAACTTTATGCAAAATATTCCTTGCAGTCTTTGCAGTCCAATGAAACAAAGATAGACTTATAACTCTTAAAGATTTTTGGCAAACTGCTAATAAGAGCTTTTTAGAAACTGTAAGACCTTCAGCTGATGGAAAAGTATAAGAGGAAAAAAAGGACTGCAGTCTTGCACAGGCAGTAATGATGACAGCACCATTAATAACATGGATCATTAAAATTTATAAAAAGCTATTCTTAATATAGGATATAAATACATTTCTCAGGCAGAGCTATGAAATTTATAACTTTTTTATTGTCACCAGAGGACCTTCTTAGTGCTCTGCATCCCTCCACTGTCTGCCCTCCCTCATAAATCACTGTGCGGTTAATAACCTAGATTACAACTACCAGTTGCATTTACAGAATTAAATATTGACTATGTGAAAATGTTATTACATTTTTACTGATCGGAAGACCGCAGAACAGCCCTGCAGGACATGTAGCTGAACAGAAATATCAGTGTAATCTTTGTTGGAAACACAGTTATGGGATGCTTGGTAAAAAGTAACAGTTTTTAGAAACAGAAAAGAGGTGGTGGAAAGTGAAGTCCTTAATTTCATACTGAGCAACACGTTACTCAGAGCAAGTTGTGTATTAAAGGCCACTTCATTTTTGGCTGAGAAGTTTCAAGACCAAATACATGAAGTAACTTTTAAAATGTAAGTCCTTGTGTTGACAAAGTGGTACATCAGAAAGTCTGAAAATATTTCTTGTCAGGTCTGAGATCTTGGTGAAACTGAGCTGCGTTTATATCGAGTAATGGGGCTTCTGCCAGGTTGGCTGGAAGACTGACTTAGGTTTTAGTACTTAGTGAACTGTTTCTCATACCACGTCATGTCTTTTTTTTCTGTTCTCTAGTTGGATGAATTATTCCAAAGGTGTCTTGAACTTTCTCTTCTCCACAACACAGGAATTAACATAACTGTCAGAAGGAAAGAGTTTCTTATTAAAAATAATTTAGGTTTCGATCTTTGTTATTTATTTAATAATTGTTTTAATACTCCCTTAGAATCCTTAGATATAATTTCATTATTAATACAAGTTTCTACTAGGATTCAAGAAAAAAATCACATGTCTGGATAAATTGCCATTTTCCATGTCACTATCACATTCCTGAACTTCCCTCTGTGTGTGCTCATTTCTTGTAGTTTCTTCCTCCTGTAGGAAAGTTACTCTTTATCTTGCCCAGACATAATTCCTCCGCTGCACAGGAAACAAATCCATGCTTTTGTGCTACAATATATTTTAAGAACAATTTCAATCCAAATCAAAGTGATTAATTATTTTTCAGTGACTCACTGGTTTGAATACTTCTTTGTCAATTTGCAATCTAACCAAGTTTCAACTTGCCATTTTAACCTGAATTTCCACAAAACCAAAAAATACTTTTATTAGGCATAGGTCTTCTTTGTCTTCTCACATTTTCTTGTTTATCTCCAAACTTACTTTAATTTGTCAACAGATTCTGTGTTATTCTGCTGGTAGACTGACACCACCACTGGAGGAGGTGTTTCATTTAATTCACAAGTGAAAGAATTATATCCTCTTGCTTTATCATATGGATCTCCTCAAATCATCCACAGTCTCAAGACCAGATCAAAGTTTTCAATCTGTGGTAGCCTCCAAGTTTAGCCTTATTTAAAGATTTGAAATTTGCCCTTGCTGCATCTCAATGCAAATCATATGACAAAATGTCTTCACAGTAATGATTGTGGGAAGATCAGATACTCCATTCCTTCTCCTTTTAAAACTCTTTCTGGGTTGGAAGAAGCAGGGATTTGTTCTGGAGAGACTTCTTGTAGATGTACTAGCAAAAGTGCCAGATTTGTGAAGTGTTTCATATTTTGCTTTGATATCTGACCCTATTCACAAGAGTCCTGGCCATTTGTCAGATGACTTTGATTATGAACTATTTTGGTGTCACTTTGCAAAATTTCTTCCAGGTTAAGCTGGCATGGAAGTCTGTTACTGAACCTTTGCTGCAGAACAGATTTATATGCATTAATTAATGACTGATGCATTTTCAGAAAATTTTCAGTGTTCTGAAAGTTATAATATCTAAGATTAAACCTTTCTTGTTTTCTTCAATAATAATAACAATTTTTAATAATGCTTGACTTTTTCCAAGTTCTGTAGCACATTAATACCCTTCACTTTTATACTAAGGGGCTATGTAAAATCTATTATCATGGAAGGAATTGTTCAAGTTTATTCTCCTTTGTGTATAGTTCTTTTTGGATAAATGTTCTATCATTATGTATCAGTGAAGAGCCTGATGGGAAGAGGTAGTAGCCATGCTTGAAAGGGCAACAGGGAAAGAATTAGAAACGTGAAGTGTTGTTGAGTGGTGAGGAATACAGAACTGTGCACAAAAACAAGGAATTGATATCCCTCTAGACACAGACAACAAACAGTGAAGAATTCTTACCAGAGAGAAGAAATGTTTGCCCTGCCTAAGAATTCTGCTGTCACACAGTTCTCTGGCTGTATATATCAGTATGGGAAATCTTCCAAAAGATGACCTTTGTCTCCTGAGTGGCATTTTGTATTTCATTCCTTGAGACACTGACATCTGAAAGCTTCCTTCTGTTTGTGTGGCCAGACCACTTCAGTGTCCTTTTGGTCATGGTAGTATCACAAGACAGGGATATATTTAGAGAGCAGAAAGAAAAAAAATAGAGGTCAGGTAGAGGAGCAAGAAAAAGATATATAACTGGAAAAAATGACAGCAGAATCATAATTTTCACATAAAAGGAGATGTCTAGCATTTCAAAGCTCCAGGGCATGTCACGTAGGACCTTCTGGACGGCTCAGTCCAATCAAAGCATCTCTTAGAACAAGGAATATGCCAGCATCCCATCTTGAGCCTCAAAATCAAACTCTGCTTCTTTCTCACTAGGTGTTTTGACGAGTGACACACTGACTAGGTGCTATTTTCCCTCCAATTAGGCTTAGCATCAGAAACTTTGACCTTATTTAAGCCATTTCTCAGAGTTCTTTGAATTACTTGAAATGCCTCAGCGTTTTATTAGAGTTTAGTCATTATGCTTCTTATTTTGAGTGGATTCAGACTTGAGGTGGTGTTGACTGTGACCCCAGTGGGACCAACTGAAGTCAACTGCACTTGACTTCTACACATTCAAGGTTATCCTTAATATAGAGTGCAACTTCTCCTCTTCTGTTTCCCTGCCTAAGTGTACAAAACAGCCTATAGCCATCCATTATGGCCCTCTGAGCCATGTGGGTTGTTCCACCATGTTTCAGTTACTCCCATGATATCAAAACTTTCTGACAGGCCAGGCAGCTCCAGTTCCTCCTGCCTATTCCTCAGCCCGTGTGCATTGGTATACACACATTTAAGATGGCTGGGTTTCTGGTTCTTGTCTTGGGAGGCAGCTAAGGAACATTTGTTCCTGCTCTGATTGGTCTGGCTTGTTTCCCTGGTGTGAGCATTGTTACTTTAGACCTTATTTCCCAAGTCTTTCAGTTTAAAGCCTACCTCACCAAGTTGGCCAACCTGCTGTTCTTGGTCTAGCAACATTCCTTCAGCCCACAAGTGCTGTGGACCCTGCTGAGAGATGTGAAGTTTGGACAGGCTGTTGCCTGCAAGCAATTAGCAGACCATGCAGGCAACAACAGAGAAGTGAGACCAGTGGGGGGAGCAATGAGGAGCAATTCTCTCAGTTCACATCAACTTTTAAATAAAGTTGATGGAAGTTGGTGTGTTTAGAGGGCTTTTTGGGCTTAATGTCTTTAGATTAAATTTATCTGCTATGAAAAGCGGTCTACCATGAGTAATAAGGTCTGTAAGTGTTTTTAATCAGCAATAATGCACAATACAGTTTAATGTGGTTTATTTCCTACCATTTATGTGCCTAGATTTGAAAGAGAAACACCTCATTTAATTAGTCACACATTTTGTTCTCAGATGTTCTTATATAGTTTTACTTGAGGGAAGACTTTAATCCCGACGCAGATGTCATTTTGACAAAGTAGAAGGAGCTTTGGTTGTGCTAACAGAAGTCCATCATTTTGGATGTAAACAAACCAGATTGGATAGGGCTTTGAGCAGCCTGGCCTAGTGGAAAGTGTCCAGCTGACCCCCAGTGACCAAAGGGATATTCTATAGAGTATGTCATCACACTCAGTATACGAAGTGAGGGGAAGAAGGAGGAAGGGGAGGGCATTTGGAGTGATGGCATTTGTCTTTCCAAGTCACCGTGATACATGATGAAGCCCTGCTTTCCTCGAGATAGCTGAACATCTGTCTGTCCATGGGAAGTTTGTTTTTTTTTTTTTTTACTTTGCATGTGCGTGGCTTTTCCTTCCCTTTTTAATTGTTTTTATCTCAGCCCATGAGTTTTCTCACTTTTACTCTTCTGATTCTCTCCCTGATCCCACTTGTGAAGAAGTGAGCAAGTGGGTCTGTGGTTACTTGGTTACTGGCTTGGGTTAAATCATGACAAGTTCAAATACATAGACATACAGAGCTCTTTAAACTGCTATGAGAACAGCAGAAAAATAACAATTAAATAAAGATTGGTGCTATTACAATATGGTAGAAATGTACCTCACCTTTATGGGGACAAATGCCAAAAAACAGGTAGAGGAAATGTCTGTCTTAAGAGTTTTGATGTACAGTGCCCATTCTTCTTTTCCAACATGAAAATGTCTGGTTTTACAGATGTTGATTACCAGAAAGTATTTTCTCATATAAATATGGTCAGATTACTTATGACTCTTACTGATTGACTGTTGAGAATTTTCCCTCTTGTTTCCCCAATTTTTGCCAATTCCCTTTTTATTCTTTCCCCATACATTTTCTGTAGTCAGCAGA
Source organism: Daphoenositta chrysoptera (assembly GCA_013397915.1). Lineage (NCBI taxonomy): Eukaryota > Metazoa > Chordata > Aves > Passeriformes > Daphoenositta > Daphoenositta chrysoptera. The sequence goes on from VZRO01004334.1 coordinate 23,214, forward strand.
CCCTTTCAAAGATAGTTTTTTGACAGATGTTTTTCATTGTTTCCCCCCTTCTCAGTCTTTCATATTTGTCTATTAGGTATGCAACAGTAATAGTTAAAACAAAAGCTGTCCATACAGTATGGGGGAAGAGGGAAGCCTGTAGAAATAGCTGGTTGATGCTTCACACAACAGTTAATAGCTTATTCACCTCCTATAAAAGATGCAGAGAATGTAGTATCTATTGGACAGCTGAGGGCAGTCAACCCCCGATTCCATTTGCACAATGGCATCTTATTAAATAGGATCCCAAATTAATGTTTGTATTTCTCAGTTGTTATATTCCATTCAAGATGGCACTATGAGCTCTTTGCATGATCAGTGGCATTCCCTATTACCTGTGCACTTTCAGAGAAGAAGGAAACAAGCAGGGCTAGCATACTGCTGTCAGGAGGGAAAATATCTACCAAGCAAATGAGAGGGAATGCAATAAAAGTTGAACCAAAGCAACTATGTTAAAACAGGCTTTGTGCTCTGCTGAGTCTTTCATCTTTCATAGCTCTTGATGCCACGTCCAATTCAAAAAGTATCACAGATAAGTGCAGAACACAAAAATAATGCCAAACCTGAGCACAGGGATTTAATTTAGTCCTTGGAGAACTTAGATGGCTTTTAGAGCTACGTCTTTCTGTATGCAAGTGTCTGTACGTGTGTTTGCATAGACAAACATGCAACAGGAGAATTACAGAATAAAATCTGTATATTTGTTTTGCCTTGATGCAGCCTTCAAAATGAACCAGTTAGCTACAAACTCCTTTCATTTCTACCATACAGTCTGTGAGAAATTGGGACACTTGTCCTTCGTGAAATATGATTTAGTTCATGAAAGTGTAAAACTACTAAGACTTATTTCTTCTAGAAGAACCTGAACACTTAAGCCATCTGCATTCAGCAGTTCTACCATGCTGTTTATTCAAATGAGAATTCTTAACAAAAAGGTTACTTCATTGGGCCAGTTCAGCTTGTTTGCCCAGCAGGAGCTCCACACTTTATTTAAGCTTTTAAACTCCATATCAGTAGCATGAGTTGATGTTTAGTGCACAATAGGGATACAGTATAGCCTAATATATGCATTTTTCCTTCGGAATTCTAATGGTTTAGTACTGAAGGAAATTTACACAAGCCGTATAGAAATTAAAGCAAGGCATTTATTTCATTCAGAGAATGCAGTGACTTCCAATGGTTGCACTGCTAAGCACTCTCAGCTTTGAAAGGGACCTTTTATTGTGCAGGAAGAAAGCTCAGATATAGCGCTAAGCGAAAATTTCAGAGTCCAGATTAGCATGCCTAGCAACTCATTGCTGTGTACCGTTTTTTCCCAGTCCCCTACTAGCTGAACTCTTTCCGTACATCTTTAATTGATTGGGTTAATATAAACCCTCAGCACTACCAGTGTTTGTGTGGCCCCCATAATAAGGCTATTGTGTGCTTCTCTCTACTCTTGTGTTCCCTATTTAGGAATGTGTCGCTCTGAGCAGTTCAAAAGTGTGAGCAAATGAAAAAAGCCACAATCACTTCATTAATGATTTGTAAACAGAATATCCAGTACTGACGCCACCTGCATAGGCTTTCAGAAGAAAAAATACTGGATTTGCTGAAGCTCTGTGTAGAATCACTGTGGAATTTAATTCGGCAGAGTAAATAAATGCCCCAATTAACACTTTTACACTCAACCAAATGGTTGTATTTAGAGGAAACAGTTTCTTTCTTCAAGGAAAAATTCAAAGGAGACATGGGATAAAGATAAAAAAGAACACCCCAAAAACAAACAAACAAAAAATAACCCTTAAATCTCTCCGAGCAAGTTTTACACAAGACGGCACACAGCAGTGGTTGAAATTATAAAGGCAGACAGCAAAATGTGTTTAAAAAACGAATGTGAAGTAAGAAAAAAGTTCACTGAAAATTTCAAAATAGCAGCAAATGTGTTTATAACTTCAGTTTGCTGCTGCTGTAGACCTCATTAAAGTAAGCCTTTGTTTTTCCCTTTTCAAACACTCCCTATTATGACAGCTAGAAGCAGCTTACCAGCTGCATACTGTCATCTTGGCCTGCCAAGATATCATGTAATCATTCTCAGAGTCTGAAAATGGGTATCCACCACTGGCTTTGTGAAGATGTCAAAAAAACTAAAATTGCTCTGCATGCATATAGTTCTAACTACACTGCATAGTTGTTGATTTAAGAAAGACTTTTAGTAAGCCCTACTGAGGTAATATTTATCTACCGTACCTTTCTAAATTAGAGGCAAGCTTCTTACATGGCAGCAGATATGCACAGTTTTAAGACCTGTCAAATACTGTGAAGTTCCTTCAAGTACAAGGAAAGGAAATAAGAGTCAGTCTTCTTTCTGAAATGCCAGGCATTCAGCCACTCACTGGTGCCTGCAATGACAACCCAAACCCCCTCATCAGCCAGGGGATCACCTGGCTCTCGTATCTGATCTGCCATCCTTCTGTACTCTGCCTGTTACTAAAGAAAACATGTTGCAAAGGAACGAGACATGAAAAGGAAGCTCTGAGTGCTTCATTCTGCATTTCTAAAACTGTCTGTGCCACGTAAGACCATAAAATCCCATCAGTAAACAGCAGGGTGGGTCAACGTTTTCACTGGAGCAGGTGAGGAGAGATTGTGACCATGGTCAGATACACAGAGCATTGCAGAGGGAGTCTTTGGAGGGGAGAGTGGCCTCTGTGTGAGGCCTGGCTTGTACACCACCACTGCTTTCTTTCCAGTATCCAGAGCAAAGGCAGGGTTTCTCACTTCATAATATGTTTGAATGATTTCAAAACACTGATTCTTCTTTTTGGAGATGAAACAGCTGCCCATCCTGAGGTATACGGTGCCCTTCCCCACTCTCCTCTTTTGCAGTGCTCTGTACGATGCATTTGTGGGCAGGATGAAACAGGCTCTGTCATCCTGAAACACAGCAGGATAAAATATTTTCTGCAAAGCTCAGCCCCAGACAAGAAAAGAAAAAAACAAAAACAAAAAACCACTCAGACAGGATTTTTTAGGAAAGAAAGAGAATACAGCAGAGCATGTTGATGTATTGATTGAGGTGGGCTGGGGGGAAAATGCATCTTGGATACTATAGGCAGTGCTCCTCCTGTCCCACATTAAACTGAAGCAAGAAGAGATGCCAAAAAGGAAGTTTAGAATTTTAATAACATGCCTCCACCAATTAAAGAGACCAAATTAGGTCCAAAAGGACTTGGGAACTCCTGAAAGCTTGCAGAAAAATCAGTCATTTTCACTGTGAGATGCTATCTATTTCCCAAATGTTTGACTATCTATCATTTTAATAGTTTATAGACCATTGACTAACTGTCCCATACAAAGATGTAAAGCACGAGTAACGGAAATGGAACATAATTCTGGGATCCAGAGGTTGTATGTGATTGCATCAAGAAAAATATTGGCATCATATTACCGTGAAGCTCTTTGTCATTATTGTTGGCTTCTCTCTCTGTTCTCATATACTGGCTTATGGTAGTATTATGTTCTTTTAAACTACAACTCTGAAGCATGTTCTTGCAAAGTTTTGGGTTCTACTTGAAAGACTGAGCAAGGTCTAAAGGTCTACCAAAATTGCTCAAACTACTGTACAAATTATTGAGCAAGGAGAACCCCGAGGTAATCTGAACCAGTATTCCTGGCAGGAGATGCAACAAACAAAACAAATTACAAGAGTTAGCAAAAGCATGAGTTAAAGTACTAATAAAGGTGATATGTGTCATTAGCACTTCAGTCTTCCTCCACAGACAGAGGTTTCTGGACAGAACCATTCTGGATGGAATAGTTAGAAATCTTGCTGTTTTTTCTGCATACTGTATGTAAGGATCAATGACACAAAGCCATGCAAAGAAGAAAAACTTGTGGTGCCTGAAAGGTCCCACAAATTAACAGGCAAGATTATTGCCTAACTATCCCAGAAGCCCGCTTCATCTCCTATTTTAAGCGAATGCTGGCAAGTATGACAGACAATTTAATCATTGCAGATGCTTCCAGCACAATTACAAAGCAAAAAGATACATATAATGAACATCATTCCTACTCTGGGAATATGTGCAGAATAAGCATGGATTTAGATGATCCTAAAGCAAGCAAGCTGACCATTTTTTCACCTGTTACTGACGATGATGATACTGGAAAAATTTATTCTGTGACATGCTTTGTTTTAGTTCCTTGGTGCATTTCTTCATATTAAGACCTAACCATGCAACAATCCTTTTGGTTTTCCTGCTTCTTTTAGCAGGACACTTACAGATGGGATTGGAATTGCAATGTGTTCCAAATTTTAACTTTTGAGGAGACCAGGACAGGAAGAAATAACACAGAGCTTTCCCTTCCTATCAACTGGACACAGATCGCATTTTTGCTTTGTATGTAGTGTACATTGTGGAAAAAAATGCATTATTTTTTCCAGAAACAGTACTGCAACTCTAAAAAACTATTTCACAGCTCCACAAGAATGTTGGACAAGTTATTCTAATAAATGTGACTGCTGAGAAAAGGCATTCAGAGCCTTTGGATCCCCAACTAGCAGACAACATTTACCTGTCTGAAACAGGATGAGTTACACAGCATTTTCTAAAGGTTTCATATATGTTCAAGAGACACAAGATGCCCAACATATTTACATCCACAAACATCTAACTTTGTTACCTGACCTCCCTTGCTCCTTTAAGAAGCACAAGAAATATGAAAAGGACAGCCTGGCCTCCAGTTTCATACTTGGCCATATTTGCTGGATAGTGCCTTCCCTCTGTCTTAAGCTTCTGAAAATGCAGTTTCTGCTTGATAACCAACTCAGCATAGCCAAGAGAATTCTAATTGCTGTAGTCATTGATGTGATATTCTCACTAAAAATAGTGGGTTACAGCATTCTGTCCTCGGATAACTAGCTGTCTCTTGAGTAAATATTTGGAAATAATTTACAATGAACAACCTCTGATTGTAAAGTGTTTTTGAAACATAGTATTAAGGTCTCTCAGGACAGACACTCAAAAAATAGATGACAGACACTCAAAAATAGATAACAGACTTACTTGTAAGTTTGTGAATGTAAGCTAAATGTTCTCATGAATCAGTGTTATTAAATTCTATGCATAGTGCTAACTTGATATTTAAAATAACTTTGTAGTTCTCATGTTTCAGCAAACAAGCAAAGAAAATTTAATGTATTGAAGGTATGATTCCAAAATTAAATATCTAGGTTTTGGAAGAATGTCAAAACATTTTTGACTCAAAATATTCTCTGGGCATATATTTGCACAACTTTGTTTCTTTCACTGAAACACAAATATCTCAAGTTCATGTCATTCTAGGAGAAAACACTCAAATGCTTTGCAGAAATTAATGTGGGGTTTTTTAATTTTCTTTTTCAATTCTACCTTTTCTTTGCATTTTGCCAAAACTGTTATGTCCCCTAGAGTATGATGAGAAATTATATTTGCGGGATTTCAAATTATAGTAAAAGGAAATTGCATAGTGACCCTTCCTTATGTGCAAGAAAATCTTATAATTTTCTGCTGAAAGGGGAACATGTGAGACTGTGTGATACCTTTGAGAAAAGAAGCAGCCTTTTGGCAGTGCTAACAAGCTGTAGCCTACAAAATTGTTTCATGAAGCTGAGCATTTGATTAATTTAAGAACTCATGCTCATCATTATTTTGAAATTTGCTAATTCCTCTTATACAATCTTTAAATGCCTTAGACTAAGCACATACTAGAAAATGACAAAATCAATTCTCTTCACTATAAACTTGGGTAACTCATTTTTGAAAGAAACCAAAAGTCCTCTCTTTCTTAAGGAGCGTGGTCAAAGATTTACAATTCCACTCGGGAATGTTTTCTAATCTGCCACTGAAGGTAAGTGGAAAATTAGAGACAGATTTTTCCATTCCAGAGAGGCGCTGAATAGGGAGGAAAGACTGCTGTTCTTTGCAGTTGTAAATTTTAAAAACAGTAAAATTCACTCATCTCCCTCCACTTCCTCATCATGAATTCATATTACTTCATGTGTTTCTGTGACTCTTGTTAAGCTGTAGGAAAATGTCATGATGGTCAGAGGAAAACAGCATAACGAAAGGCATTTTTCAAAATACATGCCTGCTCTTGTCTTCTTTATGACTTACTTTTTATTTTTCATATTGTAAGATTATGGTTCACAGTCATATCTTGTCTGGTGGACTCCAGAAATCTCACTGAAACTGAGGATAGCAACAATTTCAATTTTTTGTGTGATTTTTTCTTAGACACATCTGGACGTCTTGAAGTAGCCTGCAAAGGAAGGTGGTGTTCAGTGGAAAATAGTTCAAACTTGTCCAAATTGTTTTTTTTCTCACAGCAATGCTTTATTTTTTTTCTCACAGCAATGCAACATTTCATCAATAACTAAGTGTAGTACTAAAACATGACCTTGTTCAGCCTTGTACTAAACTGTGAAAAGGATATTCATACCTTCCCTGTCTCATTAATAAATGCCATGCATAATAATGGCAATAATAACTGAACACAACATATATATCTTGGTGTCTTTTATTTAGATTAAAATTATATCATGATTGGTTGACAACCTATAAATAGGACAGTCAAACATCAACTTGACTACTTCAGTTCCACGCTGAATAAAATTAGCAGCTAGCAGTATTCAAACGCAACTACAACATATTTTCTTTCGGTCTAAGATGGACATGACCATGGTGGGTGACAAGATCTTCAAATAACCACCAAGCTGGATGTGGCTTGGGTTCCCTCAGAAGGAGCACCTTTTAATTCCTTCCACGAGCCAAAGGGGGTGCTATCAGCTGCTGCAGAAACTGCTTTGGAAGCAGGGAGTAAGTAGAAGGTGTGAATGGAGTTAATTATTTAATTATGTCTTGGCATGTGTCTGCTTGCTTGTTTTAATCTTTGCAGGTAAGTGAGGGTGAAAGCTTCAAGGAAAACCATTGTTTGTTTTTTTTTTCTTTGGTGCAAGCAGTTTGTAGCACCACTTAATATACTACATAATAAAAAAGATCGTGAGATCAAGGTGTATCTCCTTGTTTTGATTCGGTAGGTCTTAGGGGGTTTGTTCATTCTGTAACTATATCTTCTTCCCTGAGAGTGTAGATTAAATACATACTTGATATGTGTATTCTGTGTCTCAATTATCAAATGTATTTAAGTGATAGAGGCTCTACTGCTGCTATATGTTGAAGGGACTTCCTTTCAGAAATAAGTGTAAAGCAGTAAATGTTGGTGAGTGTGTTATGTTTGCCCGCCAGAAAGGAGTCATCTGACATTTCTGTGGTTTTATTATTGTGTATTTACTTTCTCTAGCTATACTAGAAAGCTTGTTATTCTTTAGGGCAAGAAAGTTTTTAGGGCAAGAAAATAACATGCTTCGAATGTATTTTACTTTCTGATAGTGAGTGGCACTTGATCCCTACATGTTAAAATATTATCAGCTTTTTTCTTTTCAAGAGTAGATCCTTTCAAAGATGAAAACTTAAACATGATTTTTACTTCAGACTTTTTATTCTGACCCTTCAAACGGGAGAAAAACCCCTCACCATGCAGTTTACAATGAGAAGAGCAATCAAGAGATCTTTTCTACTCATATTTTTATCTGGCTTTTGTCTTTTTTAACTGTTTTGGTGACATTTGCTTTGAAAACGTAGGTCTTTGTTTCTACCCTTCTTGAAAGATTATAATTGATTCAGTTGCCGTCTATGTGCACATGATGAGTATTTGTTGTGTAGATGGAATCAGTACTGGCAGAATATTGCTGCATGCTGCATGTTGCATTATTCACTTTCATCTGCATGCAGCTCATGGCTGGCAGGCTCCTCACAGCTACCTTTAAAGTGGCTTATCCAATATAAAGCTCTGGCTTGTTTAGTAGGAAGTCTGGTAGATCAGTTGTCATATTGGAAGCCTCCTGCTGAATTCAGGAGAGAATACGGGAGAGGAGGCATGCCAGCATCTGCAAGAGGATTTTTTGAGATGGCATTACTGTGCTCCAAAAAGCTCTGGTCATTTTCCTTCAAGTTATCACTTTGTCTGAAGAGCAAAACAAACTTGGATTAAGCAGAGATAAATCCTGAGATAGAAACAACCTGTGTTTTTCCATTCATTATCTCTGTTATACCCTGTGCAATCCGAAGAGCAAAATGATGTCTTGGAAAGCAGGTGATGGTAGCCCTGTTTAATGGTGCATAAATACCTAAAATAACTCCTGGCAAGTCTCTCATTGGTTCATTTGACCTTTTTTGAGAATCATTTAACTGACTTCAAAGTGATGATATAATACTGAAAGTCAATGGATACGCTTTTCTGGGAAGATGCTGTGCAGTCCGAAAATTTCTTCTCAAAGACAATTTTGTTAACTTCAGGGTTTCTCTTATGGCGTTGAAAGAAGACATGTTATGAATTTATAGGATCAATTCTGAGGGAAAAAATATGGGAAAAAAAAAATGGAAATGTGTCTGCATCTCAGCTGCATCAGCAAGGAATCTCAGGGCTTACACCACCAGTGGTGCTGGGATGGTGCTAAAGAGCCAAACTTCCTCGGTCAGCTTTGCCTTTTGCTGACTTTGTTGCTGGGGAAGAACAGGCTGGGGGTGTACTGACATCTTGAGCCTCTGCACAGCATGACCTGGAGCTTGTCTAGTACTGACTCTGGAAAAGGTCATTTGGGAACTAAATGTAGTGAATCCATTTTGCATTGAAATATATTGTTAAGCATTACTTTTTATCCGTGACTGTGATACTTAAAGCTTACTTACATTAAACTTGCCCTAAAGACCTATTCCAGACAGGAAGATTACAGTGTTGATGGTGTTTTCTTGGTTTTGGACTGGCAAAACAACTTTAGACAATGAACATTAAAACCTAACATTGGTCAGACTGGAAAAATCCTTTCAGCTCCTGCATGTATTCTTTTCCCTACCCAACTGCATTGTGGGAATTTGTGTACTGGGGGAGACCTTAGTGTATAGGAGGTATGAATGAAGTAGCTGGCAAAAAAAAAAAGTGAAAAAAAAAGGGGGAAATTGAGACATGCTAATGCTTTAAGAAGGTTTTGGAAATGGTAGGCTGACCTAAGATAGAGAAGGAAGAAGGAATTTGGTGATAACAGAGATTTTCAATGCTAATCCTGCAATTCTTATTTATTTCTTACATTGAATGTACACATATACTATATTTAAGTCTTTAAACTGAGCCCTAAAAGTGTATTTTAATTGTCTCTTTTATACATTAGTTAGACACATTAGTTACTTCCTGAAGTTGCCCCTGGTGAATTAGCTGCCACCCAGAATTGTCCTGCCCTTCTGGTTGTCTATATTTTGCAACAACTATTGTTACAAATTTCCCTATGTTTCCCTCACATTAATTTATTTTCATTTTATTTTATTTATTTATTTCATTTTATTTTCACTTTATATATATATTTCCATTTTGATTAATAATCAGTTTATGGGAAAAGTACATATTTAGCACCAAAAACTGTTTCATTAAGTGTTTGCAACTAAGAATGTTTCAGCAGTGGTTAGAATAACTCAATATTCTATGGTGTCCTGTCAAAAATAATTCTTCACTGCAGATGAAATGCTAGCCATGAGAAATTTTCAGCACGATACCAAATATCTTTACTTCAACTGATACCTTGAGCTAGCATGCCTTATGGTATGGTACTAGTTACATTTGCAAGTTACACTTTGTTTGTAGGATTTCAGCCATTGAAAAGTTCTTATCTAGATGTCCTTTGACATGTGTTTCTTTTCCTGGTATCATTGTTATTGCCTTCAGTCAAAAGTATGTAATGCAAATTGAGATAGGGAAGGAAGGAAATATTGTGTATAATAAGAGCAAAAAAATGTTTATTCACTGATTTCTCAAGGGCCACTCAAGCAAGACAGTGGCAGGGGTTTTTATTTTTGCTTAAGGCTGAGTTTGTAGCCTAAGGTTTTTCAGCTTTGCTCCCCTTCCCTGCAAATCTAGAATATACTGAGATATGAAATAATATGTGGTCTTTTTTTGTATAATGAGGGAAATAATATTGATATATCAAATTAAAATTCAAAAGAATGGCTTAGATAGTTAAAAACTGTTTCCACTGCTGTCTTTTTCTGTTTTCTCATACTGTAATGAACTTGCATACAGATTAGTGTTTGCCTGTTAAAGGCCTTACCATTAAAATATCCCACAATGCCTTTTGATCTACTTGGTATTTTGATCTGGCCAATCCTGTACAGGTTAAATTTTTTAAGAAACAAGGGAAAAAAACTAGTTTGAGAAACTAGAAAATTACTAGGCCAGGAAATCCTCAAGACACATATTTTGTTTCCTTTTTGTTCCCTTTTTATATTTAAAATTAAAATTCCTGTATAGTACAGAGGCCCATTAGTTAGTGTGGGACAGAAAGAACTATTGTCTCGTCATAGAAGGTGAGAAGTAGGTATTTATTTTTGTGCATTTCAAATATAGATACTATAAATACCAAGGAAAAAAGGAAGTTACTATAAGGATTTAACTGAGCACAAACTATTGAATAATGAATAAAATAAAGAACATTTCCTAAGTGAACGCCCTCTCATCCATTTGCATTTTTGAGAGAAAAATAATGGCTTAAGAGCTATATATCAGTTTATTTATTTTCATTTATTGCCTTCTAGGCAAAGGTTGACAAGAAATTTTCAATGTATTTATAGTATTGTTAGAAATTAATAATTCATGTTGGTATTATTATTAAATTGCTGTCAACTAAGGAAGACTGATAATCATTTTGCCTAAAGGAACACATCCTGGTAGTATATCTATTTGATATCAAGGTGCCAATTGACTCTTAAATGAAATATTTGGACTTTGACAATTCATGGATTTTTAAGGATCTATAGTATTTTGTGAAGATTTAGATTAATTTTTTGCACCCTCCCTCCCACGAAAATATGTATCTATGCAGGCACATCACAATAATCTTGTCACAAAACTTGGTAAGTGTTGTCTGTCCATACATCAGGTTTTTTGTCTCTGTTACATTACTGAAAAAAAAGTCAAAACATACTGCTAAAATGTGCACTAAAAGGTGTACTCAACCTTTCAGAATGATTTCTCTGACTTTTCTTGGATACAGTATTGAATCACTGCGAGGGTTACACACAGCAGAATAACAGGGAATAGATCAATGCTGAACTCTCAAAAAATTATTGTGGAAATCACACAATGTTCTAATTGAACTTACAGCACTGCAAGTAAAAAACTGTGTGAGCATATATGAATTTTACTCTAAATGTGTTTTGACGTAGAGATGTCAGATTTTAGAATAATAATGGCAGTTAGTTATAGTAATATGCTTTCCATGTTTGACATTGCCTTTTGCTGAATGGTGTTGCTAGGATTCCTGTAGGCAGACCCAGGAAAAATTCTAGAGTTGTGAAGCAGAGGAAAAAAGTTTCGTGTTTTAAGCTCATAGGACTAATCTTTCTTTCTTTACCTCATTCACCAATTTAATTCTAGAGAGAGGAATTGCAAAGCTGAGTGTAGGACCTCTGTCCACTGCCACCTGTGTTGGGATCCTCTCACATTGCTGAAGTGATGAGGTTGAGCTATTGTAACTCGGGCTGTGCTCTCTGATCTGCCAAAACCTGACAACAGCATTGTGGATTAAGGTTTTCCTGAGCTCTGTTTCTTACTGCTGACCTTTATTTCTTCATAGTTGTATTATACTGAAAATATCAAAATGTATTCACGGGAATTAAGCCTCAAACCTTACACAGATGGAGATCTTAACAATTAGGGTTTGAGCACTGGTTTATCCACAGTGCAGCTGGCAGTTTGAAATGTGGAGCTTTCCTGAGCTGCTAGGTCAGCACACGTTTCTATGTAATTTCCAACACACTACTTCCAGTTTTATAGAAAAAGCCTGGAAATCACAACACATTGTGGTTACTGTTTGGAAGTCAGCCCCTTTCCTGCAGGTGACACACACCCAAGAATGATTCTTTGAAGCCTATATAGGAGGAGGTGAATTGTGCTAAATAATTTTCTCTTCAGAATTTTATTTACCAGCCTTACTTGCTGCTCAGGAGAGAGACTTTGCACTGAGCTACAACAAAGTCAAATTAGCAGGTAGTAACATCCCAAATACCAAAGTCAGCATTACACACACTGCTGCTGATCTCTTGTCTAAATAATTTTGACCACTGGAGGCTAAGCCTAACCTCTTCATGTGGCATGCAAAAGAAAGAGGCATTTGTCATTCTGGTGTTTCAAAGAGTGTTTCTGAAAAGCTATCCTGCTTCAGTCTCTCCTTTTTACTACAGAAAAGCAGTGCTAGGCAGAGTTAAATGGATTAATTACCTTTTCAGTGTAAGAGAAAAAAGAAATGAGTCTTGTCTTTATCTCCTCTGATTTCAGAGGCTGACTAGAGGCTTTTCAGATGCGCATATCCCTTTAATGACTTAATCATCTAATTAGGTGACTTGCAAAGGCTATTGGCAAATGAGCAGAGGGTTATTTTCTAATTCCCATGTATCTGTTGATAGAGCAAAGGATTCTGGTATAGTCTCTTTTTCCCCCATTCAGGGTTCTGGAGATAAAGAGTTAAGATTAAAGACGAACAAGCTCTTTGAATAGGAAATGCAAACAGGCTAAGAATGTGTTATTTTTATTTTAAACCTCTGCAGCTTTTTAGCAACAAAGTTGGCTTAGAGGATAGGTTTAAACCACTTGAAACAATCCCTCAGTTTTGAAGTTGCCTTTTCAATGCACCCACTTGATACATGTCAAACCGGCTCTAAGTCTCCAGTTGAGCTCACGCATTTCACTGTGTGTTAAAATGGACAATTAACAAATGTTCTTTACATGTGAATACTGAATCAAAATACAGGCAGAGTTGTGTGATCATAGGAAAGCAGTGCTGTCTAAAGCAAGTAGCCAGCAAATATAGTTTGAGTTTCTAAACAGCTCAAGCTCCAAGCTGATGCTACCTTTGTTAGTTTGGGATGTGTGGGCTTCGTTACATGTTGAGCCCAGTATCTGTGTTTACTTGTGGCATTTCAAACATATCAATTTCACCTTTACAGTAAGTGCCAGGAAAACGCTGTGCCCTTTGCTGTTGTTTCAAAGTCATACATTACTGTGGAAATAACACCTACTTTAGAGGCCATGGAAAGTTGTCTAAACCATGATTTAGCAATATGGATGTTAAAATAATTCAGGGGTGTTTAATGTCATTGTGGGAGACCTTCACATGTAAACCAACTATTTTTATATTTCTGAGGCTCCAATAATGCTGCCAAGTATGTGAAAAACTCAACTGTGGATTCTTAAGTACAACTTATGGATATTAATGCTATTTCAGCACAATACAAACCTCTGTCACAAAAATAAATTTAAAATAATCAGAGTAAATGTAATTAAGGAATGAACTTAGCCTTGTGTCTGATAGGATGACTAGAAGGTTGTTTGGGACTGTTTGAGCTGAAGGAGTTGTCAAAGTCAAGGAGGTATCAGTAACTCACTGTGAGTTGATACAGAAAACCCATCCACAGGATATATATAATTGTATCTTAGTTGCATATTATTGAACAGGCTTGTAGAGAGAGCAGCTAGGGAAAGTTTTAATGAGTTCTCACATCAAGGAACTCTACAGTTCACCCAACACCCATCATCTCACTTCTGGGAGCAAGTCTTTGGTCTTTGCTCTGCCACACTGGGCAGGAGTTATCCATGTTCATCCTTTCCCCTGGATTTTTGATGTTGTTTCATCACTTTTGCTGGACGGTCATTATTCCTTTTTGCAGGATTTACCCTCTGTATTCAACAGACTTCCTCCTCTTTAAGACATGGTGAAGTGTCATATCCTAAACAGAAATTTTAGAAGCTGTGGGTTACCAAGCCTCTGCAGACACCACTGAATGTTAGCTTGCACCAGTGTAGTCAGTTGCCCACTAACACTGTTAAACACATGAGTTAGGCTTACAATTTGCATATTATATTCACCCAGCTTCCTTATCTGTGTCCCAGTTTTAGACAGAGCATGGCCATGGTGCAGTTTTTTGACATGTCTACAGCCCTGGCCTCAGCTGCCAAGAGTGGCTGTGCAGTCATCCAGCTCCATTAATCTAGCAGTCTGCTTTGGTTTGTGTATATTTTTGGTGGATTCATCTAAAAATCACTGCATTGTGGGAAGCCAGGAGTAGAGGCCCAATTTAAAGTGTAGTGATTTCTGTCTTCTCTGTTCAACCCTATATATTTTACATATTGGAATTTCTTTCCCTGACTGACAAGCTACTAGAAAATAAATTTCTTCTTTTCCTTTTTAATTTTTTTTTTTTTTTTTCAGACAAAACATCTGGTTTTGGCAAATGCACTTTATGTGTTAGCATACTTTGTCATGAATTCCTGTAAAATTTCTTTTAATGTGCTTTTTTTCCTGCTTTCTGTTTTTTAGAGAATTGTTATTTTGTAAATTTGATATTTTATTGTTGTGACAAAAGCAGCCACTGGTTTGGAAACATCAAAATACATTGTTTTATTCCAGTTCAGAATGAACACATTAAAAAACATATCAAAAGACATTCATGAAAGAGAAACTCCTACTTTTGACTAAATTTAGTATAACTAATTAGAATGTATACCAGTCAAATCTATTTTTCTTTTGTTAGGTAATGTAGGTCTACAACAGAACAAATAATTTAAAAACATTAAAAAAGCTTAGTTGATTTGCACAGGCACATCTGTCGCTTCTCTTTCATTATTGACATCAGTGGCTTAATATACCATTAAAACAAAGTCCATTTTAAAATATATATAAGAGCTGACTCCTGCAGTACACTGACTGATGTCCTATGAATTCCAGCTCAGGCCTCACCAGCCATATGGACTCATATTGTATTGTTCATTAATATTGAATCCAAAAGTTCTCAGTGAAAGCTTGGAGATTTCTACTTCTCTTGGCACAGGAACAAGTGTATCTGTGTAGATATTGTCAGTCCTAGAGGCCTGTTGTTTGGGATAAATAACAGGGATAATACAGCATTTATGCCTTAGCAGTAATCAGAAGTTGTCTGATGAACTCATCTACAGAATCTTCTGGGAAACAACGCTGGTCCAGTAAATTTTTATTTCAGGTATAGCACCATCTGATACCATCTCCTCTTCCTTACCTCCTATCGTGATGATGCTCTCTGCTGGAGTCTGTTTGCTACAAATGTTCCTCCATACCCTCTTGTTGATCATGATTGTGTTTTCATCCTGCTTTTTGTTGTAGGGTGACTCTGTGGTCACATGCTGTCCTCATATAAAATGAAAGAACAACTCTCATCTCTGCAGTTCACACACAGAGACTGATATTGATAGGAGAAATATTTTAACATGGGTACTTATAATAGTGACCCCCATCTCTAGCATTTAACAGAAACAGGTTTTGCCAGCATATTTCCCATAGGTAGATTAGTTTGAAACAGTTGCTGAGGAAAACCTTGCTTTAGAACTATGCATATTTTTTAGCACCTGGAAGAAATAACTTCCTCTCAGATCTTGAATACCTGTTTAGAAGCACAGGCAATGAACATCAATTTTGACAGGCATGCAAATGAACATGTGCTGGGAAGAAAGGCATACCCAGATAATTCTCAGGCATGCATTTTGCCTGATTGAGAAGTGATTGGGTCAAGTGTTTTTAGATATTTTGTGCAAGGCCTGAGCATGTCAGTAATGCTGAGACTGGTAAGGCAGTAGCCCATCCAATGCTCTTAAATACTCAGATTCACAAAGATATTAAGCGACAAATCACGGCAAAGGGAGACGGTATTCCAGGGAAGTACTATTTTGACATGTATGCTGTATTCTGGAGAGGTATTAATGTATGTACCCATGCTGCTCCCTACCCATCATCCATACAATGCCTTTAGAGACCTGGTACTGACTGTGATGCATCACTGGTCTGATTAAATATGGTAATTCTTGGGGTTTTTCTGTTTGGTTGGTTGGCTGGGTTTTTTTAAACATAAACTGTATTGGAGCATCTGTGCAAGATCTGTAACATAATCTGTGTGCCTGTGGGAAATGTACTTAATTTAATAAATTGTCATTACTGCACAGTCCCAGGGCCAAGTGTCATAAGACCATCACATACTTCTTGGTGAGTGTAAATTTACAACCAGACATGTCTGCAGTTATGTGAAGTAGTAAAGACATTCATTTAACCAATTATTGATGAGCAGAATAAAATATCAGCTCACTAATTCCATGTAGTAAACCATTGCTCTCCAAACCAATCTCTGAGTCTCAGAAGATGCTTGGAAAGTGTGAGAAAGGCTGAAGTGTGCCTAAATAAAGATTTTCTTTTTGTGGGGTGCTGGAAGTGACACAGGAGAAGCCTGGTCCCCTTTGTTCCCTATTGAGGATCCTCCGAGCAGGAGTACTCAGACTTGTTTGGAGGATCTAATATCCGACGTGAAACAAGGAGCGCATGTATTGTGCCTGTCGCCAGCGGCTCTATTAGAAACAATTGGTCCTTTTCCAAGGCTACATGGGGCGTGATGTAATTCCATTTTCTTCCTGACTGCAGGAAAGGAAAATCAAGTAATTAAATGTGAGAAATCACCAGCCAGGGGGGCCCTTTCTGCTTGGGTGGATTTCTCAACACTGTTGCCTGTCCGCAAAAGCCAGAAACCGACCTGGGGAAAGTCGGCATGGCTCTGGACAAAAGCATGACACTGCCCATGAATGCCCTGCGTACCAAACACAGTTTGTTGTCAGGAACTGACAAGCCAGCCATGTCCAGCTCAAGTGGCCCTACTTCCCATCGGCTTGAAAAGGCCTGACAGTGAGGAGACTTTGGTCACAGCGTTATGCTTTGTGCTCCTGGCCCCATTGTCCCAGGACCCCAGGTCCCGGGCAGGAGGCGTCACCACCCCACCAGAAGGCGACCAGGGGTGGAAGGACTGGGGGATGGAAGTGGGATGGGGGTTTGAGGGGGTGGTCCTGACAAAAACGTGCCCTGCAGCCAGGAGCAGCCTTGGTCACAATGACCTTGTCTCAGTTTTGGCTTCACGGCCTTTTTACAGCTTGAAAACCTGTATTTGTACCACATGTTCCTATTCTGCAGGCTGCAGAGCATCTTGGTTATGGCATGCATAAAATCTTAGTGCCAGGAAGCATTTATTAGGATTTTGTGGAATCCTGTAGCAGAATTCAAATGTTATGTATGTGAGTAATAAAGAATCTTATCATATATAGCCTTAACTTTCAGAAAGCCTGCACTGCCTAGGAGTGAATGAAACTCTGCAAACAGGCAATAAAGCTGTGGAGAATTTGAGCCACAAGTTTAGTGGGAGAACTAAAGTCATTTTAGTTCACTTTGATTACTCTTTTTAATAGGTAGCTTACAAGGAGTCCATCACCTGTTTTTTATAAGTAACTATGTTTGACATTTCAATTTCGTTCTTACAGCTTTTAATACATTTTTTATCTTGTACTCTTCTACAGATAATTTACTTCCCAGTGTTTCTTTGTAATAGCAACCGGAATGGAAAAAAATGTTCTCATTTATGTGTAAATTTTGTTAACAAACTCATCTGCATAAATCACATTTCTTCCCAAGGATTTTATTGTGTAGTAGCTGTTTTTTCACTTAAGTTAGAACTTTAAAACAGCTTTCAAAATCATCTTGAAAGTAAATTACAATGAAAATAAGATCAACAAAACATTTTGATTTTGGCTTTAAAAGAGAGAGGAAAAAGAATCAAGACAATAAAGGGTATTAAGGCCAAGGAAATAGTTTAATACTTTTGTGTTGTTTATAAAATGTATAGAAGGTTATAAAACAGGTTGCTCCATCCTTAAGTGTTTTTTAGTAATTGAAATGTGTGATCTTTTTTTCTTGTTTAAGCATACTTGAAGAACATAAGGCAGAAAAAATTAAATCCTTATATACATTCCTTCCTTGTGTCTTTAGATACAAGATTAACACAGAAGTTTTTTTGCCAGGTTGGTAAAGTTAGAAAAGCTGTGTCTCAGGTTAGGACATGAATTTTGTTCTATCCCTTTCAAAAAAAGTGCGAATTTAAATCACACTGTGTATATTTAGAAGAGTAAAGCTAATTCATGTGTGTTGGTCTGGTTATGGATACAAGCAGCCAGCACAAGGCACAGCTGCTTTCTGATATTGCTGTTACTTGTGCAGCAGTTTGCTGTTTCTGACTATAGACAGAGGCCAGAGAAATCTAAAATCATTTTGGTAATGACTTTTTTTGTTGACCTTAATATTCTGTGTTTCAGCAGTCTGGGACGGAAGTGAGTACGCAGAATGCGCGTGACACCGCGACTGGCGCTCGCTGCTTCAGGATTCAGTTAATCCTCCACAGAGTGCTCCCAGTCTTCAACAGAGAAGTTAATTTAAGATCATTTCCCCAGATCTCTTAGAATTATCAGTAAATTAGCCTATGTGCTGATTTCAAAGAGGGCAGTATCATTTGTCCAGTGCCTGCTCAACAGTAGCAAAGATAGATAATTAGAGAAAGTCACAGTTTCAGGTAGCTCTTCTCCTGTTCAATAAATAAATAATGAATCCCTGAGTGGCACAATCCTTCCTGGTAAACACAGCAGAATATACCTTTTCATGTACAACTTTAAAATGTCAAATATAAAACACTAATGTATAATACTGCGGTAAAAGCTGGAATTCCATGTTATTTTTATATATGCATAATACTGTTCAGCTCTTTTGAATGTCTTAGTTTAGTAGCCAGTCTTTCTAGTCTAGAAATGCACACAAATTCATAATTGGCTTGTAAATGCTTTATTAGAAGCTCTACACTCATTTCCTCCGTAGCCTTCAAAGATCTAGCATAATGACTATCTGGAATGAATTCTGCTCCTTGTTTTAGTAGCAGCTGCATCTGTGCATGGTTAAACTTAGCTTTTAAAGGTTACATAGTGGAATTACTTTTTCAATAACATAAAAATATAAGAATTTTAGCCAGTTCTGATTCAATGTGTCCTTCAGAAAACAGTCGTCCAAAATACCTAATCTGTAGATAATCAAACTTATGTTTTTAAGAAAAAGCTATTTCACCTTGGCAAATCAGTGACTCAAAGCAAGTTGTGCAAAGCAAGGATTGTAGTACTGGCCAACCTGGGAAAAAATTCCATATTTGTCAGTCCTGTCTTTAGAACTAATCGTCATCAGAGGGTCACTGGCTTGAATGTGAACATCTTTTGGTTGCTGTAGGAAGTGCACAGTGGCTCTGCTGGTAGTCTAGGCTTGGACATGAAAATTGAATTGTGTAACACATGGATAATTGAGTGTAGTTTCTAAACACTGTAGCATTTTTTAAACTTTTGTAAATAAAAATGCAATCTAAATTTAAAAACTTATTATCTTTTTCTAAATTTTTCTTCTTTTTTTTGCCAGCAAATATTATGCTACTCTATGGTGCAAGAGAATTTAATGTTAATTATGCTTATTTTATAACAAATTTATATGTGTTTTATACTGGCTGAGTGCCTGGGATGGTGAGATCCTTGAGAAAATATTTAAACAAATGTACAGCAGTCTGAAAATTCTGACAGTGATGAATTGTAAGTAATACAAAACTTTGACCACTGCCACATGATTTTAGTCCCTCCATGCTTCATTATTGCCATTGGTATTCCAAATGTCTAAGTGATTTTAATGAGTTTTCTCATAGTTATATTTTGGTATCTTTCCTTTCAAGTGCTTCAAGTTCTCTGTAGCATTTTCTCCTTTTCTCTACAGTCATGGACTGTGCAAAAGTGCATGGATCATTTCCATGTCCAAAATACACTTCTACTGTGTAGAAGTCCTACCTTAAATCAACTGCAAGTTTAAAGCCAGTTGCTTGAGATTCTAAAGGGACAAATAACAGTGGCAAGGCAAAAGACTGGTGAAAGACAGAATCTAGTTCCTAAAATCTGTATTAAGAATCTATTAGTAGCCAAATTTCCAGAAGTGATAAGCTCTCGCTGCTTCTTTTAAAATTCAGACATTCTGGGGAAAAGAAAAAGGATGGGTTTTCTATATTTTTATTTTGAATTTTTGTTTGAGATTCCACATATTTAAATAAAGATTCCTGCAGTTACATTTTAAATCTCATTCTAGAGCATTTGGCTTTGGATACGTGTCTTTTACAACTGTAAGAAAAATATCCTAGAAAAAAGACACTACACTAACATTTTTCCTTTTTTTTTTTGCTGCCTGTGTATGTATTCATGGAAACAACTGTTGTTTTCCACAACTGTGAGCATAATGGAGAAGCCCATTTTTGCTGACCACAGAAAAATAAAGAGATGATATTATTTAATCTGTTTTATTTTCTAGATGCTGTCCTTTTAAAAGTTGAAATGGAATTTATCTTTTGGGCAAAGTGAAACCTAAGGTAGGTCTCTTGAATCTATGCTTCAAAATTGGCTTCTCTGACAATTATCTGCTATTATGTTATGCACAACAATAAGCAAAAGTGATTTAAACACTGCTCAGCTCTGCCTCATTTACAGGACCTGGTGTGTCTTTGAGCACAAAGAGTATCCAGTGCTGCATCAAGGTTTCAATGTCATGAGTGGTGATGAGCCTTTGGGAGAGTGTGAAAGAACAAAGTAGAAAACCAGTCATGAGGAAATGGACTTCTACTTATTTTTATAGATACTTTGTTGAGGAGCATATGTACAATAAAAAGAGAGGAGAGAATATCCCCTTTCTATATGTTTATCATTGTTGCCTGAGTCAACTTAAAATTTTCTTTTGTTCCTCAGTATGTGATCCAACTTCTAAAAGACCTCTAGTTTTTGATTTGCAATTGTCTGAGTTAAGATACAGTAAGAAAATGAAAGGCAGATGTCTCACACCTTAAGTCAGTCTCCAGAGTATTTCAGAGCTGTTTAGCCTATCCAAAGTTTGACCTTCCTTGGCACAGCTTCTTAATTTTCCCATACCTGCAGCTTTGCTGCTTTTACTTTTGGGGGTTTTTTGTGTCTCACAATAAGCGTAGCTAAAACAAGCAATGCAGTGAGCATGAATAGAGCACACAGTAGGCAATTTGGGGACTCATTCATCACCGATCAATAGAACTGCTAGGACAGTGGATGAGATAGCAAACAATTTGATTTATTATGTTCAATGTAATAAAACATGATTTTAAAAGAAATTAAAACCACAATACTAAAAACCTTCATCTTATTTATTAACCACTGATAGAAGTAATAAATACATGCTGCCATTTCTTTAAAAATATCAGTCAGCTGCATCTGCAAAATGTGATAAATTTTCTTGAGAGGCACAAAAATGATGGATTTTCAAAAGCATTTTAAAAATGTTAATATTTTTAGCCTAAAGATTACAATGCATACAATTAATAAAGTGAAATATGTTAAGAAAACACAGAAACAGAGGTTCCACAAGTGCTGAATATGGCAGAACTCTTTGGTCTCAGTTTGTTCTCACAGAACAATTTATGTCTATTGCAATAAAAATGATGTTATGAAGTTGCAGCATGTAACAACCTATATAATAATACCAGAAATTAACGGATTCTGAAATATGCATTTGGAAAACCGGAATAATGACTACTAGTGACTATAAACATATCTTTTTGAAAACAATGGTTCTTTACCTTTAATGATAAACTCACATCTAGAATATTTTTTTCAAGACTTCAAAAATTCTAGAAAGGAGAAAGCATGTTTGACACCCCTCCCACAAGATTTTCACTTCAAATTACACTTAATTTTAAGAGAAGTTCTTGAAATATTACAACAATATTTCCCTAATTATCTGAGCCAAATTTATAATTATTTTCTGAGAATTCTGGGGAAGTGGAGACCCGCCTTCTTCAT
The DNA here is from genome assembly GCA_013397915.1 of Daphoenositta chrysoptera. Classification (NCBI taxonomy): domain Eukaryota; kingdom Metazoa; phylum Chordata; class Aves; order Passeriformes; genus Daphoenositta; species Daphoenositta chrysoptera. The sequence goes on from VZRO01004334.1 coordinate 45,099, forward strand.
AGGTATTTTGGATGAGCAGTGAAACTTAGCAGTAGAAACCAGCATACAGAAAGCTGAGGAGGTATTCAGTCACAAAGAACAGACACTGTCACTAATGATATGCCTATTTTGTGGTTTTAAACAAAGACATATTACTTTTCATCAAAAATTATCTTTAAAAAAGGAGCTGGTTTTTTTGTTGTTGTTGTTGTTCTGGTATTTCAAAAGCAGCAAAATTAAATTTTGCAGGAGGGAGGGAAATTCTCTGAAGACAGAGACCAATGCTGTGTACTAAAGCTAACAGATATTAAAAGAGATATAACTGCACTGTATCTGCCACACGTAATAAATGCAAATTATAGTGTGGAAGATTTATTTATTGCATAGAGAAATCTTAATGAATTTTGAACTTCTGCAAATTATTTTCTCTTTAATTTTGAGTGGTCTCTGAGTAACTTTTGATGCAGTCTTTTACCTGAAACTTCCTTGACATTTTCAAAGATGTACCAAGTTGTTCGGTTTTTTTTGTTATAAAAATAAGTACATTTGTAACTTTCCTTATTTGTCAGTTTCAGGGTATTTTATTCTGTATTAGATATTCCATAAATAGACTGCAATTTATCAACATCTTCCACTTGATCTCTATCTTTTTTTTTACCAAGAGATTTTTCTAAACTTTAACAGAAATGGTTTATTTTTGAATGAAAAATTCCAGATGATAACAGTTAGCACAAAATATACATATGACTATAAACAGCTGTGACTGATATCTGTCATGGAAATCAGTCTCCACAAAGGAAAAATGGTTTTGACAGATTTCCAGGGAAAATTTATCTTGGCAGTTGGTTGACAAGACTAAAAATCTTATGCTGCCTGTGAAGGGATGCTCGAGTGTGTTGTTGCTGAGGTTTGTCCTGCACCCGCTCTCCTCAGTGGTGCAGTAGTGACAGTACTTCTCTCTCCAGCAATATGGAACCAGGTGCCAGACCAGAAAAAATGCACTTTGAGGTTGTTGGTACACATGTACATATATATGATGGATTTGGAGAATGAAAATATTTTAAACAATCTACTTCTAAACATGTTAGGACATTGCAAAATCTCGTGAAAATAAACTCTTGCCATGCTCACAGAGAAACGTCCTGTGGCTGCAGCTCAGGAACTTTTGCCTCATTCTTGGTGTTCAAATCAGTAGTTCACTTAACCTTGGAGGAAATATTGCTTTTTTTGATTTTTTTTTATTAGAAATCATCTTTTTATAGAAACTAGAGAACACACTTTGCCTAAAGAGCCTTCCTAAATGACTCAGAGAAAGTTCTTACTGCTTCAAAATGGCCTTGGAAAATAACTGGAGTTATTAAACTATGGTTTAATTTAACATGATGATGAGCAGGAACCTTTCCATGTCAGTATTCTCATGAAATAGCAAAGTAGGGAGAAATATGACTGCTTCTTTCACTATTATAATATATATAATAAAACTGATGAAAAGAGAAATTGCAGGCTTGCAATTTGTTTTTAATCCAATTTGGGGAAAAAAAATTCTGAAGCTTTTCACTGTCTGCATTCAGTGGAGTCAAAACTCTCTGTAGTGAGAGATCTGTGATCAGCATTCCCATTTAAAGTTTTGCACTTGGTGAAGCAATGTTTTCTGACAAGTTTTTTCTGACATGATCTCTGTTATATCTAGACCAGCTTTGTATGTTCTTTATTAGTACTTGCTAGACTTCTTACACTCCTTTGACTCAAAAGACCACAGTATAACACAGAAGTGTCCTGCTATTAGGTCAATATTTGGTCCTGTCTTATAGAAGTCTCATAACCAGTTTACTTTGACTCCCCCTTACTATTTTGTATTAATACAATGCATATCCTGAATACTGATCTATATTCAGAAAGCTTCAGAGCTGATTGAATTGTTTCATATGTAGGAACTGCCTTCTGCTAAAAAGACATATCATTATAAATGCTGTTGTATTTATAGTGAATTATTTTATGCATACTAAATATATCTAAAGCACATATACAATTACCATAACTGAGAAGCCTTTAGAAATTCAGAGATACTTATTTATAAAGTAGAAGAATGGATAGGAAATTCAAGTTGAGTTATATGAAACTAATTTTAGCCAGCGTACAGGATATTGCTCTTTTCCTGCCTTTGATTTCATTATAAACTAAATAACAAGTTGCATTAAAAAAATTGGCAGAGTAATTTGTGAGTGGAATTTTAGTGCTTCTTTTTTATATCAGAATCCCTGAATTTTATTAATGGTTGATATAGATAAGAACATTAATGTTGGTCATAAAGACTACACAAGTAAAAGTTTAATTTTGTACATTTTTACAGTACATCTCACACATAAAAGCATGTGAGAGCATATATTCAGTTAAATGACACATATGAACTGAAGATCAAATGTTATTAGTAGTATAACACACCCCAAATATTTTTTTTGTGTAACAGAAAAAAACCCTGCACTCTGCCTACCTTATTGTTAACCAGTTTTCTACACATAGCATCTGTTTACATTAGTAATGTAATTGCTGTGATAATAAGCTCATTGATTTAGTATCTAAGGAAATAATCAGTCAGGACATCACATTTGTCTTGCTTTACTTGACAGCCTATCTTCTACACTGAATAGACAATGTCAATTCTTCCCATTGTTTCAGAGAAATGGAGCAACACAAAACCCCAGAAAGACCTCTTCTCTTTGCCAGCTATTGCCATAAAAATGTTTGCTGCAGCTAGCTGGTATTGGACAAATTTAATTTTAACAGTGGCACAAGGCCAGTACACTTTAGTGTAAGAAAATTGTATTTCTTTTGTTATTCAGACAGTATGACAGCCTTATCTTTCACCTGACAGTTAAGCAGAAAAGGACTGTGAAATACTGAAACTGAACTAAAACAAAGATCCAAACTTTGGTTAAACTGTCTCACTAGGATTTTTTTCCCTACTTCTAAGCGTTTTTATGTGAAAATATATTTTAAAAAATGTCCACTTACTAGGAGTTAAAAAGCAGTTTACAAGATTTTAAGATATCTATGCACTTGGGTTCAATTCCTAAAATTACAGAGGAAAAACAATCAGTTACAAGTGTTAAAATATAGAACAATCACAGGTTTATGATGGTTTTTTTCTTTATCTTATTGACAGTTTTGCCTTAACATATCCTTCTTGCTGCAACTTTGGATTTCATAAGCTTTCAAAAATCCGTGGTTCATGATGAGTTCATAGGCTGAAATTGTAGAAGTTAGAGTTGTCTTGACCATGTGTGATGTTCAAGCTACAGAGGATGAATGTCTGTCACTCCTACCTCTCTGCTGCCCACAAAGCCCAGTATTCACCACAGGGCCTGTACACAGCAGTGATGAATGACTTTTGCCTGGAATTTGTTGTAAATGACCAAAGAGTAGGAGAAATCTTATTCCTGTGTGAAAGTGAATCTCTGCTCATTACCTTATAGACAGCACAATGAACTCATATTATATACACCAAAAAATACTGCTCTATACTAATATACAAATAATACCAATATTGAATTAATACTTCTCTATAGCACTAGCATAAGACAGGACAAGGATTAACGGCTTCCAAGTGAAAGAGAGTAGATTTAGATTTTAGATATTAGGAAAAATTTTTACTGTGATGGCAATGAGCCACTGGAACCGGTTGCCCAGAGAATCTGTGACTGCCCCATCCCTGGAAGTGTTTAAGGACAGGTTGGATGGAGCTCTGAGCAGCTAGTCTAAGTGAAAGGTGTCCCTGCCCATGGCAGGAGTGTTGGAACTAGATGATTTTAATGTCCTTTCCAACCCAGGCCATTCTATGTTTCTATGATACCTTAAAACTACTGCCCTTAGTTAACCATGTGCTTCACAAAGACAGTTAATCTCTAAACCTTTTAGAGAGGAAGGGAAGAAGTAATCTTCCTCTTTTAAGGGTAAAATTTAAAAAATGCATTTAAAGAATTATATACCATGGTATGCTCTCCAGGAAATGAGCTGAAAGAGTAAATTTACCTCACTTCCCCTCAGCATCAGAAAAGATTCAGGTTTCCTTTCCTCTGCATAGACTTTGTTTTAATTGAAAGTGAGAAGAAGACGTACATTGTGGAAGAGTCAGTAGAAATGAAGATATGCAAAACTAAGCCCTTATCATGGAGTGTTAATTACCTATGCGGTCGTTGTACTTACAAGATGAGAGCAACCAAAGACAGGTTGTTCTTTGTTTCCAAACCAGATGCAGGGTAGCAGAAGTGTGGCCTCACAGCTCATCTAAATTCTGAATTCCGGCAGGCTGACAGCTGCTCCTTTTCTGCTGATTAAGAAACACCAACAAACACTTTTTTTTTTTTTTTTTCCCCTCCACAAAGACCTTCTTGGCTCCTTATATTTGTAAACTCAAAAATGGGCTCTACCTACTCAGTGTTTTTAACTCTGATTACTAAAAAATGAGGTATTGTTAAATTGAAGAAGAGAGGCAAGGTTTGGATGAGATGTGCTAGGAGGTATCATGATACACCACACATTTACTGATGTATCACAAAAAAATGACAATTACAGTTGAACATTGTGTCGCTTTTTTTCCATAGCTTTACTGGACAGAAGCCTTGAAAAGTCTCTCCAAAATGAAGTCCTTTCTTGTCAGACAAATGCAGTCTATTCAGTTTTGGCCCCTTAGGGGACCGCTGGCAGAGTTCAGACCTGACACAGGTCCAGACCCCCTTCTGCTCCACATAAGGTGGAAAATCTGTGTTTCTGTTTTAATTTGCAGGATAGTATTCTAGGTGTCTTGGTGTTCTTCCACTTCTCAGAAAAAAAAAAAAAAAATATTCAAAAGGACATGATGCTAATGATGCCCAAAACAGTAAGTTTGAGTCTAGAGGAGGGCCATGAAGATGATCCGGGGGCTGGAGCACTGCTCCAATGAAGACAGGCTGAGAGAGCTGGGATTGTTCAGCCTGGAGAAGAGAAGGCTCCAGGGAGAGCTTAAAGCTGCCTTCCAGCACGTCCTTGAAGGGAACCTACAAGAAAGCTGGAGAGGGACTTTTTACAAAAGCATGTGGGGATAAGACAAGAGACAATGGCTTTAAACTAAGTTTTATATTAGAGATAAAGAATAAATTCTCTAGTGCAAGGGTAGTGAGACACTTGAACAGATGGCCCAGAGAAGCTCTTGATGCCCCATCTCTGGAAGTGTTCAAGGCCAGGCTGGATGGGGCTTTGAGCAACCTCATCTAGTGGAAGGTTCCCTGTGGCAGAGGAGTTAGAACTAGGTGATATTTAAAGTCCCTTCCCAAAATATTCTATGACTCTGTAAAATGTGGATGTTTATGGGCATTACCTCAGGGTGGACAATGTGCTGCTGTGATTCTACATTCACTTGACATGTGGGTGAGGTTTGGTAGGGTACTTTCATATCAAGAGTTGCACATCACTTCTATTTTTGAAGATGTATTTGCTCCAATCCCAGCTGAACATTTTTTCCCCTCTAATAGTAATTTCCTTTTGAAGGGAAATGAAGATCTGGCAACATGTGAAGAAGCATTTTGTGTTTGTCACAATGCAGTAAGCTTTCCCAGTACTCTTTCATGGAGCTGGATTATCTAGTTTGAGGCATGTGCACAAGCTATAAATGAACATCTGCTATATGCTTAGACTATGTATATTGAGGGTTTTTTTCATATACATGTGCATGAATACACACATATTGCTGTAACGTAAAAGAAATTAAAGAGATGTCCAAAATAATATATGTATTTAATCAGATTTAAAGATATTTATTTCAGTTTTAATGTTCATCAGGAAAATGTTCCTACTAAAAAAGCTTTTTTGAGATACAAACAAGCTAGTCCCGAGGTTCTGCAGCACACTCACCAACAGCCTCAGAAACTGGGAGTGGAACAAAAGTTCTCTTCCTACTGGTTTGTACGTAACTAAAAAGGTTGTTCTTCCTATAACAGGGGAGTTCAGAAGGTTGAATCAAAATAAAAGATGTACATCTGGATAGCTGATAGTAGCTTAAACAGTAGTGAAATATGGCTAATGGGTACTAACCAAAGAGGATAGAAGGCATCCGGATCCAATCCCCATCCTCTAAAGGCATCCACTCTGATTGCAAACAGGTTTTACCTAATGATTTCCACACAGGGAAATTCTGGAGCGATATAAATTGTAATTTTTTTTTTTTTTAAACCTGACCTTTCCTCTCAGAAAAAGAAAACTACTGGAAATGCAGCTCTAGGAAGAGCAAACTGGGGAACACCTGTGGGAAAGCAGATCTTCACTGCAGGAAGATGAAGGTTCACTATATGAAGGGCCTGTGTTAAAGCTGCTTGTCTGCTGCTACCTAAGCAGAAACCCTGGACGAGAATAAAAGGAGAGAAGATGAGAAAACAGTTTTCTCCTTCATTCCAAAATGAAAGATGTTTTTCAGTTGGAGATTTATTGTGTCAGTCACACAGGCCATTAGTAATAAGTCACGTTCATTTTATACTCACACCTGAGAATAACACCTCTCTATGGTTATGCCAAATTCTGTTTGCCTGCTTTCCTCAGGGCAGGTGGGTTTTTCTGACTGTCAGCTGAGAATCACTGGTGGTTTTTATTATCACCAATCATCAGAAAAAATATTGAAGAGTAAATATCGTGCTGTTTTGGAAAAGTTTTATGCTTATATAAGCTTATTGGAAACTGATTTGGAATTTATTTTCTTTTTCTTCCATTTCTTTCACATTCACCATTTTTGTGTAGGTTCTCCTCCTCTTACTGTTTTTTACTCAGTGCTGCACTGCTCTGTGGGAAATAAATTTCTTTCAGGTAAGGCAGAGGATGCAAGATATTCTAGGATGTTCTATATTAAATCAGGAGGCTCTGTGGTTAGTCTTGATAGAATATTACAAAAATTTTACATGCACGCTGCAGCTCTTACTTGTAGGTGGTTTTACACTTTGAGAACACTTTTTGAAAACTGTAGTCCTGGGAGATCAAATGACATGAAAATGATGGATTGTTGAGGATATCTTGAAATGAGCAGTGCCTGTTCCATTTATGAATGTACCAATCTTCAAGGTTAGAAATGAAAGGTGAAAAATCAGTCGTTAAAGCTGTTCGGAGTAAAGGAACAGTTCTGAAATGGAGTTATAGATAAACTTCTTCATATATCACCCTTTGTTATGGTGTAAAATTTGAGAGTAGGTGTGAGCAACCAGTATAAATTGCCACGGAGATTAGTATTTCAGTCACTGAAGTCACACTGACTTGTCCAGGAACTGTTTGAGGCAAAATTAACAGCATCTTTATATTTTATCTCCTTTGGTTAAAACCTATTAAAAATTGACATGCCACTACTTGTAAACTTCACTTTTAAAAGAAAATCGGATTGAGTGTTACTGGAGTTTGATAGTTAAAGCTTCTGACCTTATGTCTTGTATCAATCAAACACTCCTGGGCTATCTCAAATGGCATTTTCCATCCCTACCTCTCCTGGCTGTCATGGAAACGCTATGCACCCTCTAAAAAAGGTACCATAATACTGTTGGGCCCAGCACAAATCACATCAACAGTGAAGTTGGAATCAACTTAAACATAATAATGGTTGTAGCTTAGGGAAATAGCCCCTCGCCTCTCTTCTAGACAGCTCCAAGTCTGAGCACTTCCCAGGAAACCAGGTTCCATTTCCTGGAGGAAAGCGATCCTGAGGGACACCCGCAATTCCGCACTGAGGGGATGAAAACGTCAGGCATGAAATCCCTGCACCTACTGTTAGCTGGAGTGAAGTTTCCTCTGAGATCTGTGATTTATAAAGGACACTTAGCTTTTGCCATCCAATGCCTTTCTTCAAGGGTGCAAGTGCTCATGAAGAAATTAGAGAGAGACAAAATGCTGCACTTCAGACATCTCATTACCACAGCACAGAGAAGAGTCACTGCCTGGCTCCAAACTTGCCTTTCAAGGGAAAATATTATAGCACTCCTTCCTCCTCCCCCAAATGCCATCTTGATTGTCACCAGCAACAGGAGGAAAAATGAACATCTGTACAGGGAGGCTTTATTTTATCTTCTTCTTGTTCTGAGCTCTTTTTCCTTACAGATGTTCACTTTTTCTTTTGTTTGTTTCCTTTTAGGAGTTGTAAGTTCTAGGATTTATTCCAGGGGAAAAAATAAAAGAGGATAAGGCATATCCTCATCCCCTCTCATAGTGAAAACCCCACAGGTCTGTTCTTAACTCTCCTTCCTGCAGAAATCCTGGAAATTTCTCTCTTTCACCCTCTCCTCCCATTTCTATTGAATGAAATGGCAGCAACTGCTCCACCATTAGGATCAATATCCAGGCCATTATGTTGGCAAAAGAAGCAGCAAATCACATTTACGTGGATTGTCAGATTCATTATTATAAGCAGATGGCAGTCCTTGCACTACAATGCAGCTGAGAAAAGACTGACATCATTTCAAATTAAAATCTATAATGCTAATACACATCTCTAACTCTTTGTACAGGCCTAAGTGCATTAATCTTCTGAATGATTTGCCAACGTGTGCACTGCTTTAGGTGTTTTCACTTGAGTGGAGCTAAAAGGAGAGCTCTTAACTGAGAATGGTTAACATTTATTCATACAGATTGATAAAAGTTAACATGCAATTTTCTTTACTAGTAGCTCCCTAATAGGAATTAATGGAACATTTTGAAGAGAAAATGCCAAGTTCAGAAGGCCAGTTTAAGAGAAAGAAGAAAAATATCTAGTAGCATCTCCCTTATATAAACTGCTTTTAAAATAATTACTCACAAAAAAAAGCAGAGCATTTTCACTATGTGTTGTAAACTGTCTAAGTATGCAAATAAATTTCATTGTCAAATGTAAAAAAAAAAAAAGGAAATTTTTATGATCAGATGACTGTCAAAATTTTGAAAATTAACATAAAATAAGCCTGTTCTTTTAATACATCTGAAGTGGGAGATGGTTCCCACAAAAAAGAAGTCTACATATTTCAGGGATGGTTATATCTGCACTGTCTAAACAATATATCTTGTCATCATATTTCCTATAGCATGCTGTAAAGTATCAGAATATTGTAGACAGTTTTTAGGATGTGGAGGCTGATTCCTGTATTCTTCCACCATTCTCCAGAAAGGATATATCTGAGAGAGAGTATCTTCTGGTGATTGAACTACGGAAAGTGTGCTGTCAGGCTGCCTAACCATGAGAATGTAATGCTTTTGTTTCTAGAGAAATGTTTGCACTGATAGGGGCTGTCCTGGACTTTTTCTACCTGCAAGTATGATGCCGAATAATGCCACACTGGAAGCTGTGTCATCACACTGTCTATTCCGAGTTAAATACCTTTCCTTTTGGAAGGGCTTAATAGGTGAGTGGGATTTCCCTGATGCAGCTGATTGGATCCATGGGGCAAACAAAATTCCTACATTTTCCCTAAAGAAGATTGTTTTAAAACATCCAGATATACCACAAAGACACGAACCTCTGGAATTCTCCCATTGAAAGCTTTATAAAGGTTTATGTCATTGCTGAAAGGCTTAGCTTTGCCAAGGAAGTAACTGAAAAAATAAAGTTTGTTGAAACGTTTTGACCAAACCCAGGTAGGATCTTTTTTGCCATTGATTGTCATCCAGAGATTTAATTTCAAAGGAAAAAGTGCCTTCAAATCCACATTATGTGTTGCCGTCTCCCAGTATGTGCCAGTGCCATATGCTAACATTAATTACTTACTTCTTTAAATGTATCATTGATGTTTAGTTTTTCTGAATTCTTTTGTTATTAGCATATCTGAAACCCAACGTCTCTGTATTTCATTCATGTTTTCTCACCTTAATGGCAAAAATTGATTTCTTAATATTTTCTTGTTCCATTCATCTGATTCACACTAAAACCTAGTTTGGCTTGTCCAAACCAGTTGTTATGTGCAGCAATAGAAAATAACATGTTTCACTAATATAAACAATATACAACAGCTTAATAATTTGTTTACCTAGAGGTTTTTTTTGGTTTTTTTGTTTTTTTTTTTTTTTTTTGAGTAGAGATTGAATTGTATTACAAATGACAAATTGAATAACAAAGTGCTGGGGAAAAAAAGTAGTGTTTCTATTTGGGAAGTTGCTTTAAAACAAACTGCATGGAGAGCTACACAGCAAGATTCAGTAAAAGGTAGTGAAAGACAATTTCATTTTCCAAATTTTTTAAAGGAAATGTCATTCAAGAAAATGCAACTTGAAAGAAAGGTATGTACGCAATTGAGTCTAATCTTCCAAAAAAACTTACTGGTTCACAAAAAAATTTGTGTATTTGGAGGTTCCAGTTTATATGGATGTTGAAATTAACTGATTAACATAAGAAGTTTAGGTCAGCTTCAACTTCTAATTTTTAATGCTGCGACTATCAAAGAATAAATTAGTAAGAATTCTGAGAAACTAAAAATTCACCAATGTTTTGATATGTTGAATATAGCAATATTTTGATGTTTAAATCCATTTTTTTGTAAAGTTCTCTACCAATTTTTGAAGTCCTAAATTCTATGCACATCTTTCAGGTTTCTCTTTTAGGGATTACAGATAAAAACAGGTACATCCAGGGTGTTAAAATTCATGGTTCTGATTATTTAAAGTGCATGAGTTGCATCTGATATTTATTTCAGAATTTCTTTTCATAGCATAATATTTAAACTGCTTAATTAATGGATAATAGCAAGAGATGGGAAATGTGTAATTTACAAATTGAAAAAAGCTCTTAAAAGTTTTGCAGAACATCTGGAACTTTTCCACAACACTCTTGAAATAATATATTACAAGCCATATATCCCATTATAACCCATCTCACATATGTACTACCATGACTGCTCAGTAAATTGATTTCTCATATGTGAAATGCATGGATTCATTAAGTTCGGTACTCACTAACATTCCTCACTCTGAGTTGATTAGTCAGGTTATTAACATCCAAAATACTGCTGCTGAATTAACAAGTTTGAATAGACGTTTCCCTGAGATGTAGCTCCAGAGCTTATTTTAGAATATGGCATTTCTCCCAAGCAACTCTCAGTGACACAGTTTGAAAGCTGTAGTAGTTGGTTAGTAAACTGTAAATTAGTATTTTTTGACTACATGAAATAATAGACTATTTTTTATCAGTGGCTGAAGATATAAGAAGCATTTGGGAGTTGTGCATGCCTCACATTCAATCTGAGCCCTAGAGTGTGCCCTTCTTTCCCCACCCCCCTTTCCTTTGCCTGCATTGCAGTTTGTTTTACTGACTGCACACTTAAAGAGATATCTACTTAAGGATGTCAAAAGGTGTAGTAAATGGGAGGCAGGCCACTGGGAGACAAAGTAGGGAGGTCATTCCGCCTGACCTCCTCCTGTTTTTTCCCACTAAGAAAGCTGCTGCTCAGCTGACTTAAGATTGAGAGACAAGGCAGAAAAACAGCAAAAACAGTATTAACTCATCCTGTTTGGTACCGTGCTTTCTGCTTGCAAAAGGTTTTCCTTCATGCTGGTCTCCTGTTGCAGTCATTCCCTTCAGAAATGCCACAATGTATTGTTTCTTCTCTATTATTTTGCATGCTGGTTGTGTAAGTGAATGGAAATCCAATGATAAAGTCCTCTCTGACTTTTATTAGTTATATAGAGATTAATTTCAATGGCTAAGCTAAGATTCTCAGTAGCTGATGCTTTTGTTGACATTGCAAAGAGGATTTTTGTCTTTTGGTGATATATAAGGCTTCTGGAATTTCTTGTTGTGGCATTAATGTATTGGGAAGGGAATCCCAACCTTTAACCTCACAGCAATATTGATGAGGTGCAAATCGATTTCTTGTGTCTATTCAGTCCCTGAGCTGGGCAGGAGGGTCCCAGACGTTCGGCCAGTAAACATTCAGGTGAGTGCAAGTGGATGTCATACTGAAGAGAAGCAACAAGTGTACTCCACTTGCAGGTATTGTGCACTTTCTCTTACCCAATGCCTGGCAGATCGTGTCTACTTTGACAGCTCCTTGTTTTGCTAATCACTAGAAATGAGGAATATCTTCTGCACTGGCATCCACGGTAACTAAGAGGCACTTCTGCTCTTTGGACAGAAAAGGTTTCATCCCAACGAAAAGGAAGTTAGGCCTAAAAAAAATATAGTCTAAAGAGATATTTCAAAGGCATTTGTACTTTATAGGTGCTTACTGCAAGTAATTTTCCTTAATCTACTGAAGCTCACTCTCAAATCTGTGCATGGTTTATTATGAACTTGTAGAGAAAGTAGTAATATAATTTACCCATAGAGGGAGGGAAGACGAGCTTGCCTCACGCATATACCACACAAAATAATTTTTAAAAGTCCGTATACACTACACCAAAGAGGAAAGAGTGTCATTAAAAAAACTTAAAATAAAATTGGCTTTTGATATACGTGCATGCCCAAAATAATCTTCTACTTGTTTACTACTCTTGCTACTTAAGGTTTACATTAAAAATATTTTAGTCTTTTATATTTTTCCTCTATTTAGATACAACTAAAAGCCACATTTTTAAAATTAGAAATATTTCTGATGAGGGAATATATGCAACTGGGAAATAAAGGTTTGCAGTTTCACAGGTTAAGCACCTAGCAGGCAAGGCTGGAGAAAATCCCAGTGAATGAGTTCAAGGCCTGACCACACCTTGTCAAGTGAATGATTTTGAGTGAGATATGCTTGCTCCTGTGTTGTAATTTCTCTCTTTCTTTCATGGAAAATACTCAGGTCATGTTAATTTGATGTATGTCAACATCTCTGAGAGACAGTTCAAGTCCATGATTCTGGGTTTATAAAGACACTAAAATTCTAGGATACAAAGCAGAAAGGGTCTCAGCTGAAATGGGGAAAAAGGAAAAAGATGTTCAAAGGGCATTAATAACCTAATTATATTTCCTGCCACGGGTATTAGTCTAAAAGGTTTGTTGTCTTGTTTGGAGTGTGGTTTTTTTGCTTTTTGTCTTTTTTGGTTGGTTTGGTGGAATTTTTTGGTATGTTTTTTTTGTTTGTTTGTTTTTTTTCTTTAATAAAGGCAGATAAATTCTTGGGAAATACCTAATTCATAATGTTCTGTAAATAGGACTTTTAATGCAAAATTGCTTGCATATAACTGTGAAAAAAAAAATAGCAAATAGGAAAACTTTGGAGAATAACTCTATCTTCATGAAGAAAATGAAACAAAATTTTAAACATAACCAAATCTACTTACATTTGTTATCTGAAAATGTCACTGATGTACCATGGCCATTCCGTAGTTTCTCCCATCAGCTATTCAGCTAAATAGCCTTCTTTCCCTTTCTTAAACTTGGGGTCTTTCTACAACTTGTTGTCTCATATATCATTTAAAAGAATGAATAGATGTATATTATTAAAACATTTTCTGAAAATATCTGTTAAAAATTAAAAAACCCCTAATGGTAAAACAGTAGCAAGTCATAGGGATCCAGTAAGCCACTTCATATTCTATTCCATTGTGTCATGTGCTAACTTAAAGGTAAACGTTTCCTTTTTTTTTCTTTTCCAGGGGCACCACATAGTTATGGATACTCTCTACTGGTTCTATATCCATATAGAACATATACAGACAAGCAGCTGAAGAGGTAACTTTAAAAACCTAAGATTAGAATGGCACCAGAATTGAATGTTTTAACCTTTTCTCTAGAGTAGCAAGAAATATTTTAGTGCAGGGGTACTCAAGACCCTGTACATGAATATGTGAACAGGATGAATCCCTTGCCCTTAATAATGTTTTGTGTAGCCATTTTGAAAGCAAACTTTGCCAGTTATGAAAGGTAGAAAGTATCAATTAATCTTCATTTACTAATATGTTTCATTTAAAGGGCTTGCTTATGATTTAAAAACCAAACTCTTTTCATTGGGATCCTTAAATTTAGGGATGTCAGAGCATCTTGCCATGCAGGGAAAGCACATTTCTCAAATGGCAATTAGTTTTTCACTGTTACTGATTCACTAGGAGTCTTCTGTCCAGTGGGGCAGCACAAGTGGGGGCGGCCTATTGGATAAAGAGCTCCAAACGAGAATGATAGATGTGCTTTAAAGCTAGCCATCTGTACTTACTTTCAAAGGTGCTGAACTAGTGATTTTTTTCCCACTTCCTCCTTTTTTCATTTCTCATGATACACATTTGCAAAAGTACAGAATCTCCAGTGAATGGCAAAGTGGGATGCGGACAAAGGTTTTCCTTACTCGGAAGGGACGGGCACGGTGTAGAGTGAAAAGTTCATTGTATGATGGATGAGCCAGTGAGTATGAAGGTCACTCTGTCAATGGTACACAAGAGAGGATTATGGGTGACAACAGCTCTAAAGGACTGGCAACTAAATTGTTTACAAAATGCAATCATAGAGAGTTGTAAGAAACTTCCCCAACTTTGTTATTGCAAAAGGATTGCCAGGACAAATAAGCTGAAGGGTTTCTTGGATATCTTCGGGAACATTTCAAAAGTAAGGAGAGACTGTTGCTTTGAAGGCTAAGATCATCTGTTCCTTTTCAAATTAAATTATCACTAAGAGACAAAGAAGTCCCAGCTCAAAGCAACAAACACACCAAAACCCCTCCACCCCATTCTGAAAAAAAACTCCAACCAAACCACAAAATAAAATAAAGTTATATTAATTTTAACAAACCCCCTGCCAAAAAAGAAAACAAAAAAAAATTTGAAGAGTTTTACAAGATACTGCTGTGTACTGAATCCAAATAAAGGACTCCTATTAAGGTTTAAATTGTGCAAAAATACTCTCATTCTGTTTAACAGATTATCTTTTAAAGTCAGTCACTTAATGTTCTCATAAAAAATGACCGTAGGCACAGCTCCCGAAGTGACCCTCAAATGCACCAGTATTTGCATACTTTATTTTCTGCCAGCTTAAAAATAATATAAAATAACCTGAGGTTGTTATAAAATGTTAATCTCATTAATATTATAAACCCTAGAATTTAATTACCCCTTTCTGCCATTTCTGACTTGTTTTTCTTTCAAATAAACACGGTTTTGGGATGTCTGAATGTTAAATTGGCTAAGATTGGAATACAGAGTGTAACATTTAATACCATAAAATTTCATTACGATTCAATCATGTTCTAGAAATGCTTCCTTTGAAGTCCCTTATTTTGAAAAGCAATGTATCTTAAAAACTTGAGCAATTAATATATCAAATTTCTGTACAAATGTTTTCCTAAACAAAAGAACACGGTTTTAAATAAAAAAGTCATCCTCAAGATATACACCATCTTTTCGCCAGTTAAACAGAAGCACATACGGAAAGATTTCCAGCACCCACCAATGTGAGAATATGCCAGAAGCAATGGTTTCCATCCATATCAAAGCAGTGTACTGGATAGTGTTTTTACACTGACTTAAAGCTGTGATAACAGGCCTTTTCAGATATGCCATTTCTTAAATAAGGCACCCTTCATTTGACCAAGTGTTCAGTATTGCCAAATCTATAAAGCTAAATTGCTTTTTTATAAGGTAGAACCTTACCTGTTGGATAAAGTATGTGCAGTGAGGCTTATAAATGCTCATAAAGGGAAAGTATGGATGGTAAAAGTATCCATTACCTTTTGGAAAAAGGACGATTATTTCAAAGAAAATGCCAGCAGTGGGAGACATATAATAATAATTTAGGAGGAAAAATAAAACTGACTTTTTCCCAGTACCACTGTTAATAATACAACTACTTCTTTTATATTAATTAAAAAGTGTTTCTTGCTTGCTATATATTTTTAGTTAGCAGCCAAGTATTTTGCACTTTATAGCAAAGACTGGACTTCAACCAAATTGGGAGCGAGTGTGCTGTGGAAAGCTATTTGGGGGAAACTTTATAACATAGTGTCTATTAATGAAGGACAAATTCATTTAATAGATCTCCCTGTAAAACAACATCTGTTGGTAAATTGGCTAGTGGAATTGCTGTGGGTGAAATTCACTTTTGTGTACTGAAATGGCACAGTTAGGGTTTTGAGTTGAGTTAGACTTTTTACCTACCAGCTGGATACAGATAAATGGCTCAAGTGCTTTTTTCTAAGAGACAGTACTATGCTTTCATATGCTGGTGCAAGCACATAAAAAGATCTGAGGAAAAGAAAAAGCCAAATTTCCACATTCCAAAGCTCACGTTTGTATCAGCATTTGGAACTACTTCGTTGTAGATAAATCAACTTGCTTTGGTCTGAGGGGGACACTTGTTTCATGTACTTTTTCTCCAAATGAACTTGGTAGTATTTATTCTACATCAGTGCCCCTGAAGGGCTTTATTATGTAAGCCTCCTCAGATACTGGCCTTCGCCAAATACACCTGACTATGAAAGTGGGATTGTCTGTCCTACTGATGGGCAGTCTCCAGTAAGTACAGGAGATAGTATTACATGACTATTTTATGATGCTTAAGATCTGAAGCACAATTAGTTGTCCATCTGGGATGGGAAGTGATGAGAAGATATTCAGGGATCCAAACAACAATTAAGAGCTCTCATTTCTGAGGTAATCTTCAAAAATTCCAGATTGGCTCAGGTTCTCTATCCCTTTTTGGGATTTGTTGGATAAAAAGATCCATTGTGACAAACTAATCTGACTATGCAAAACAAAGACAATAGGGCTGGTCAAAAAATCACTTCACTGCAAATGAGAACATATCAATTTTAGGGAAAAAAGTCCAGTCTCAATTTTCCTATCATGGAGAAATTCCCTTTATCATTTGAGATTTGTTAATTTTTCTTCCTGAATAGTTCTATTGGGTTTGCATGGCCAGGTTTGTAACTGGGGGCAGCTAAGGGGGGAAACATGAGTGGTTTCTGTGAGAAGCTTCTCACATGTCTGACAGCATAATTCATGCCAATATATCACAATCTTGAGCACGAAAACATCTTTTCTCTCCTCTCTGTTTTTCAAAAGGCTAGCAAATTGGCATCATGTCATGTTCTTAAGCTGCTCAATAAGAATGAATTATTTCCCTCTTGAACAACTTCCTTCCTTCCTTCCTTCCTTCCTTCCTTCCTTTGGTATAGATCAATTTATTAATGATATCTTTTTTTCCTCTGAGAAACTGTAGGGAAAGTAATCAACCTACAGAGAATGATATCAGAATACTTTCTTAATCTGATATGACTAAATTGCTTAGGAAAAGCACTACTGGATTGCTCTGGACTTTTGTAGAAAATGTTACAGAAATTAAAGCACCCTCCTCAGTGAGCTCTCCCCTGTATAGGAAGAGTAAGCTGAATTAGGCTGGATTCAATGAGCCATGCTACAACTCTTCTTGCTAAACTTGGACAGAGTTTTGCAACTGGAATAGACATATCCTAAGATATTAATGAGTAGTGCTATGCAAAGACATAAGTGTGGCTTCAGAGGTCTCAGCGTACTTCCAAGGACAGTGACACCTTAAAATTCAGTGATCTAGATTGTGTCTAAATTAAAATTTTTAGTGAGGCAAAGCAAAGCTTTATTTACAGTTTGCTGGAACTTCAGTAACAGAGTGGACATGTGATTCCTTATTTCAAGCAAATGTTTCCAGTGAAAGGTATTATAAGTTCACCAGTCATATAACTAAATTGAGGGTTTGCATCACAAATTTGAGTAGATTACACCAATTTTAAGAAAATACTTCCAATTAAAAAAAAAAGATTAAATACAATATAGATTAAACTGAAGGATAAATTGAAAACAAAAGAAAATCTGGCATTTCAAATGGAATTTAATGTACAAATATTTTGATTTGAAAACTGAAAATCATTCATTAATTTGTACTACAGAAAAAACTCTCCTTGGGACATTCAGCAGTGCTAATGATAATTGAGTACTCAATTGGAAAAACCTTCAGTATAGGTTGATGTAGTACAAATGTCAGGGGAGATTATAACTCTCTCAACTATGACGGAAATCCCCAGTCTGTTAAAGGTAGGAAGTTAGAGGGAATAAACCAGCGTTAAATATCTTCATCATACATGACGCTTAAAGTTCCTGTTACCACACTCAGAGTCTTCATTTTACCTCATCTCTTGTTTTGGAAGATCATTATGTTATTTCTCATGGTGAAACAAATGGTTTTGCAGTGTTCTTTGTGTTAGTAGGTGTTCCTGCATTGTTTGTCCTTGCAGCACGCGAGGGGCTCAGATATTAAAGCTCCACATTCCCGCAGGCAGCAGGGATGCCCTGCCAGGGAGGAAGGGGTGGGGTGGGCAGGCTGTGTCACCCCTCGTCCCCCACGGTCCCTGTTGATGCTCCGTTGGGCAATGCAGGGGGAAGCTTGGCACCAGAGCGGGGACCCGGGAGATGGCAGTGAGCCACAGGCTGCCTTCAGCGGGTAGTTCCCCCTGTTACCTCAACCAGAACTTTACAATTTCCTATTGAGGAGCCTTTTCAGAGTGTATTGACAGGAGTGGCAGACAGGGTAATGAAAGACAAATTCCATAACGCAAAAGGCAGAGGCGCTGACAATGAGATCAGAGAGCTGACCCCTGACCCAAGTCAGCATTTTCTTTTCTCTCCTTCTCCTTCCCTCTTTCTTTCTTAGTTTACTGTTTCAGGTTTGCTTATTATATGGAACAGTCTCAATTGTGACCCTGAGCCCATTATTGCTTTGGCTTTTCCCCTTCCCTCAAACAATTGTTTGGAAAATGGCCCCAACAATGTGGAAAAGATGCTGATAAGTATAGAAAAGAGAGGTTAATGAGAAAAGTTTGGAGATGCTTGCAGTTTTTATCGAAAATAAAAGGAAGAGTAGTGTTTTCAGTACTGGTGATAACTAGAAGATTAGTGCAAACCTTCTCTGTGCATTTATGTAAGTTTGTGTGTGGTGTCTGTGTGTGATGAAGTCCTTCTGACAGCCACTTTCACAAGGAGGGTAGGACAAGCAGTGCCATTTCTTTTCCTGTAATGATTTAAAACTTCAAGACATAACACCAAAATGTGAAAGAAGTCTATGTTGTCATTTTTCAAGTACTTTTCCCCTTTGTAGCCTTTTTCTACAGAAACACATTCTTTAGTTCAAATGATTAATGTTATTGATTTAGCTTATGAAAAGGGGAAAATGTACTGCTTTACCCTAGAGGTGGCAATCTACTGAATACTAGACATCTCAATTCTGAGGTACATGGCTTCTTTGGTCCTATATTCTTTTAGGATATACTGTCTCATCACCAGTTGTGGTGACATTTTCACACTTTAAGCATCTATAAGGATCTCCATTTCTGAATAACGGTTAGTAGAAATAGCCCAGTTATGCAAATCATAACAATTCTTTTCAAAACTTTTATTTGTCATCTCCAGAAGGTTTCCATGCTTTTGGGGGCCTCTTGAACACTGTGTGAGATATGTCTGCTGTACTGCATCAGTGTCACTGATATTCAGCTAGTTCCATCTTCTCTCAGTAATTTTAAATTTCTTCCAATTTCATCAGTGCACTGCGGACCATATAATCAAAAAATAAAAAAAAATATTTGTGCTTGTAAAACAGAAGGCTTGTCTTAGAAATAATAATAATAAAAATACACTGTTAGATATGTGTTTATTCCTCAAGAATGTAGTGCTTTAACATCCACAAACTACAAGGTACTTGAAGCAAAACAGGTAGGGATGGAGAACAAAAAATTCCAATGCTAAAAACCTTCAAGTTGTTTCTTTCACAAGGTCATCAAGCTGTGAGAGTTTGGATGCTAAGTCAAGGTTGTGCTAATGAGAAATAAACCTTTTGTTTGACAAATAGAACTGGAAAAACATTGCCTACTGTCTTTATTAAAAATATCCTCTGCCATTATTGGTCTGAGCCTTGAAGAATGCAATTGCAAGACATGCTGCGTTAGCTGCAGTGCTGTTCATAGCAATAATTTAATTGTAGACAAGCAAGAGCAATATCCCAAAATTCTAGGTGCTATGAACCTGTGAATGAAAATACAGGCTCCTCTCAGGAAAAGGTATAAGAAAAACAGAAATAAAAAGTTCTGAAGTTTATTGACATGTTTTATAAGCATAAAGGTAGTAGTGTTTTAACTAAACCACTCCAAATCTGCTAATAGTTAATAAAACACTTATGAGAAGATTTTGTTCTTTGTAAAAATTTATTACACTGCATTATTACAGACTAAATAGAAGGAGCTTGAAGAGTCATCTAAATCTGACCTTTTTCTGTCTCTTCCCCAAGCTCATTGTGCTATTAGCAATAAGTTGGATATGGAAAATGCTATTAGCAATAAGTTGGATATGGAAAATATTCTTTCTTAAAGCAACATATCCTCTTGGGAGTAATTTTGTTTTCTGACTAATAGACATTTTTCTTTTTCTTGCAGGACATTTATCAGGTTCAAGCATGTTTTGCCTCTTTTGCAAAGGACCACAAATCAAATCAAATATCACAAAGTACCTAGGGATTACCTATGCCTCGTGCTCAACCTTATTATAGGTACTATCTCTTACACCAACATATCCCATGTGAAAGTAGCCCTATTAGTATTCTCCACTAATACTTTAAAGCAGGCCATTGGATAAGGGAATAAAGATAGAACCTTTAAATTATTAATAATAAAAAAAAGTCTCCTATATCATATCAATTCAGGGGAAAAAAAAACAATTTGCTAGGGTGGAATAGGCATTAATTGAAAGGTTGACCTTCATTCAGCACAGCTTAGACAAGATCAGCAGAGTGGAGGCACTGGCGGACTGCAGATCTCCAGAGGGTTTCCAGCTTCTTGTTGTGATGCCTTGGATGAGGCTTTGCATTCTGCCTCACTTCAGGGACTTGTTAAACTGCTGAAATTTGTGAAGTGAGGAAAAGAGCACTATTTGTACATAGGCTTCTGGCATGTTTCAAAATATGGGGCCAGCAGGGTCATACCTTTCAGCATCGACCTATGAGCTTGGCTGCCTCACATTCCCAAAGCATCATTCAGAATGGGAAGCCATGAGTGAGTAGTAGGATTCTTCTGCTTAAGAACTATGGCACCTAATTTGGATTTTATATTGATTTGTTTTCGTCAAGTTGAGCAGATAAGCATATTGGCCAGTGTTTATTGCAGGGGCTGGCAAACACCAGTGGACTATGAAACCAGACAAAATTGTACTTTCCTAAACATATTTTTCCTGGGAGACTAGGTGTTCCAAATCCTGCTTCTGAAAGTGAAAAAATTTTTTTCCAAAGAAGAAAAGAAATATCTGTGTGATTTTATCCTTGTTTAAGTAAGCTGAAAATAGTAGTAAAATGAAAGTTTTGTTGAAAGTCTTCAGAAATTGTGAAGCACATGCTCCAAATCTGGAGCATATTTCTGTGTGTCTTCTCTAAAGTTAAAAAGTTTTTCAATCCACATTTTTAAATTAACTAGTGGTGGCTTCCCATCAATGAAGTCTTCTAATGTCAGTCAGATTTAAAGAGTCATTTTTAGATTCTGCACCTCTTGAGAAAAGAGATTCTTCAGCTAATGTTAACCAAGGAAATAGCAGAGATCCAGCTGATTGACAGAACCTCTTCTGCTGCTATGCCATTTTACAAGAAGACTAAGTATAGGTTCCTCAAGATTACTTTTCTGTTTGAAGCAGATTGTGGCTAGTGAAATTGGAGCAAGGAGGAATGAGAATACATTCAGCGTGGCAGACAGTGTTCAAATAACCATGAAAAGAAAACCTGTTCCTTTGCACGTACCTAGTTTCAGTTACTTGCCTCATTTTTCCCATGTCATACGTATCTGGGGACAAAAACCCAAAACCAAACCAACAACAACATCAGCAGATGAAACAAAAAAACCCCAAACAAACAAACAACCCCCCTTGCGCCATCCCCCTCCCGAAAAAACCCCGCTCTTCTCTGCAAAATGATTACAGACCCACACAGATCAAACTTTAATTTAACTATGCATGGAAATGAAAAAAACAGCTACATTGTGGATTGTTTGGGGACAGATTTACTACCACTGAACAGAATTCTGGAAATCAAGATGATAGCATTTACTAAATGTCAGACAATCCCCAATGCATACAAAGTTGAAATAGAGGATTCATGAAAATATTCTTCACACTGCTGTCAAGATCATAGAATTAGGTGATCTGTTCATTTCTTTGATGTGCTGTCATATCTAGTTTGTGGTATGACATCATAATACAAGTGGGAAAGGAAATAAGTTAATTTTCAAAGTTGAAGGAAAACGAATGAATTAAAACTGTGGGACAGCTCAGGCTTCTGTGCTGTTTCTGGAAGTACAATAGTGAGCAGTAGATACTTTTTGAAACACTTTGTTTCCATTGTTCTGACTTTCTAGAAAATAAGTGCTTTTTAAAGTCAAAAAACCCCTATGGCTTACTTCTCTCATTTACTGGGGAAGTTGAAGTGAGTGAAAAGGGTAGATAAAGCATTGTATGGCTTAAATATCACTGAATTCAGCAAAAGTCAGAGGGTCCTTAGAAATGCAATTTACGAAACAATTTAATTATATTTTTAGCATTCTTTTGTAGTTCAGAATTAGGATGAAACACAGATGAGCTAAGATATGCAACAATATAGCAGAGCAGAAACATGTAAGTTAAACTGGAGTTGCTGAGATCAACCTCAAAATGCAGATAGTGATAGTCCACTGAGGCAATTGCAGTCAAATATGATGCCTCTTTGTGGGTGTGGGTGTGTGTACTCTTCAGGTAGAGTGGAAAATTTAATTTGTGATAATTAGTTAAAAGTCTAGAATAGTCATGCTTACTCTTTGAGGTATTAAGTAGTAAAAAGTAAGGCAGACATCTACCTCTCCTTTTGCCAACTCTATTCTTTTCCTGTTACAAGGTATTTTTCTAACAATCCTCTTTATGAGTTTTCATCTGATGCTCTACAGGGGAGACAGACTATCATCCCTGCATTCCTCCAGAAATGGTTCTATAAAAGGGAGAACCAGAGTCATTGATCCTTCTGCTATATATATGGTGAAAAGACACAAAAATTGCCTGTATAGCACTGAACACAGAGAAGGATAAAGTAGGATCAATTGACACTTGTTCCTTACTCTTTCTCCTGTTTTGCAGGGTACAGGAAAAATATCATCACTGGAGATGATTGGATCCATAAAACACGTCTTCCCCAGCTCTGTAATATTCAGGGGGAAAATCAAGGAAAAGCTAACCAGAAACTGCAAGAGTTTTATTGACTTCCTAAGTACTCAATATATATACTACAATTTGGACTAGCACTTCTCCTGCATTGTTTGTCTGTTTACCCACACCCTCATCCAATGTCAAGCAAGTTGTTACGTCTCATGAGCAGTGACAATTGTTATTATAAGTATATTTTTAACTAAAAAGGTTAGGAGTTAAATTCACAGTGCACACTGAAAACTTTTTTTTTTTAATTTTGTCTTGTTATTTCAAAATGCTTATAGCATTCTGAAAGGTACTAGCAGTCTTCCAGGCTTCTTTTTCAATAGAAAAGTCGGAAAAACTTGCTTTTTGAATAAAATTGGTTGAGCAATTCTTGAGGTATAGTTTGTAAACCAATTTCTCCTCTCTACTTTCTAGGTAAAATTTTTTACACATTCCTATCACAAAGACTTTGTGAATAAGGAAAATAATTGCCCTAATTTGCTAGTGGTGTTTAATCAGGGGATCATGGTTATTAAGTTGCCTGTGACAGAAAGAGATGAAGTCAGACCTAGGTGTCTATTTTCTCAATAGTACAACAACATTTTCTCTGCTCTAAGTTCTTTGCTGTCTTCTGCCTTGGGTCACCCATCAGAATACTTGGAGTTTTCCCTAAAAAACGTGCCTGCATAAAGCATGGTGCACAAAACTGTTTTGTAGAGTCAGTCAGGAGGCCTTGTTAATGGCTGTGCAGTAATGTTTTCTGTTGCCTTTATGGTAATCCATATGCTATAACAGTGATAAACTCTAATGTCAATCAAATTTTTTGTCTTTACAATAAGCATTCAGGATTAGTAAGAAGTAATAAGATAAGTGTTCTTAGATTAAAAAAAGTAAAATAATAATTTCTTCTGCAGCAAACTGTTTCTTTCACTCACTTTTTTTTAGTGTCTGCAAACCAGAAATGAAAGTGCATGTATTCCCTTTGCGGAATTGCGGAGATATTCTTCATAGTATTCTATTCAAATATAGCTTAAAAGAGCCTGATAATATGAATAAAGCTTTCCCAGATGTGAACTTAGTCACCATTAATTTAATGGGACTATTCGTGTGCAACTCTTTCTTACATAAATAAAATTTGCACAGTGAGTTCTAAAGTCTTACAGCATGCTAAATGAAATAAATTAACAATTTCTCTTCAACATATCAGGACAATCAAGGGTAGACACTACCTGGGAAACCAACAAAATCCTCCTGTCCATTCCTATTTGGCCTTCTGCTGCCGTGCAGGCTACATTGTCAGCTCTGTGCTCATTCATGTACCACTGTTCAGGTACTGCTGGGAGGGAGGAGAGGCAGGACTCCAGCAGGCTGTGCAGATCACTATACAGACTTTCCAGAAGCTCCATTGCTGCTTCTGGGAAATTATTGAATGGAATAATAGAATCAGAGAATGGTTTGGGTTAGAAGTGACCTCAGAGATCACCTAGTTCAACTCATTATGACCGACAGAAAAAGGAATGAAGAGCCCACGGCTACTAATCCTCCTGACTAACCTTCCAACTTAGTGTAGGAGCTAACATTCAGGTGGGCCCAGGTAGCATGTATTTTATCTAACGTTATTAATTTTAGTTTCATTCTGTGACATCCCAGCTACCTAAACCTCTGCCTTCAGCTGTGTAGTCCTACTCTACTGTCTTTTCAGTAAAACTCCACCAAACTGCCTACATATATCCAAGGTGCCAGTTTTAGGAGGATACTGTCTGTGTGGTCTTCTGGAGAGAGGTGGTATCCTTTAGAGAACGTGCATTTTAAAGCCTGCAGGCTCCCACAGCTCCCACTGACACATCTGATGCTATCCTCACTCCTTTGGCTGTGCAGCTCACCTACACTTGCAAATAAAATGCCCAACACCTTTTCTTTGATCCAGAGTGTGGGTGGCACACTGTCCCTTTATACAAGCACACTCTCTTCCTGCTCTAAAGAAAGCAGTCTCCTATATCGTGCTTACCATCCTTGGTCAGCTGCAGAAGACAGCTCCAGATGTGTCTGGGAGGATGCCATTTGCACTGACTGTGCAACTGTGACAGGACTCTGTCAAGCTGGCTGCACTAAAATTGCACGGAGAGTTGCTCATCCAAGCTTAGCACCAAAGCATTTTACTATCACCCAGTCCTCTCTCAACGAGACCATTTCCCCCTTATGTACCCAAGACTACATTTCCCTGTGGTTCTGTGGTGTCATTTTCCATCTCATATAGAAACATCATTTGAGATGAGGTGGCTGTTACTAGAGCTTGATAAACCACAGGAGGTAGACATGTTTAGACAGACATGTTTAGGTAGACATTTAAGTTGAAGGCAGATCGTGAAGCCCTTATTTCGTGTTGGTAAGTCATTACACAGCTTCTTGTGGTCTTCAGCTTATTGGTAGTTCCCAAGCCTTGGGAGTACTGCCCACTGTGTAAAAACTCATATTAAAAA